>SKCR01044106.1:0-176348 GCA_019454045.1 Zanthoxylum bungeanum
CTCAAAATCTCTAACTCTTAGAGTAATCTAACAATTAGATTTACATTATATAAATAAAGTAAGAGTTTTACCATATTAATAAATAAATAACCATGACAAAATAATATTATATTGCATAAATATCAAATATTTGTACAAAAAGTGAATGGTGCTCGATCACCATTTTCAACAATTTATAGAGTGGAATAACTATTTGGGGAAATGAGGAAAATGATTTTGAGAGGTTGTGGTGACTTTAAGAGACAAAGATGAGAGAAAGACAAAGTGTTTTGTGAGATAATGTGTTTGGTTTGCTAGTTTTAAGAACTGAAATCGAGCGCGCGTCGTGACGCGTAATACTGAAATTTGGGGTTTTCGTGTTAGGTTACCGCTCCACGACGCGAAATATTTTTATGTCGTCACACGTAAGATTCTAGAGGCTTTACTCTGTCTCCACATCACGACTCGCATGTTGATGTGTCACGACATGACAGTTTGGTAAGTCGCGATGCATAAGGCTTCAATAGTGGTTAGGTTCTGCCTCGTTCGTATCGCGATGTAGTTATTGATGTTATGACGCGTGTGTCATCGTATCGCTACGCGTCATATTTTACGTCGTGACGGGCAAGCCTTGAACACTGCCTCATTTTTATTGTGCTACGTTTCGCGATGTGTAATTACCTAGTCACGACGCGTAATTACAAATTCGCGACTCTAGGGCCTGCACTTGGTGGATTTGCTTGCTTTTCCTTAATTGCTCCATTTGTGATTTTTTCTAAAAAAAAATAACATAAAAATTTAGAAACACTCATTAAATCATGCAATAAATATAATTAAAATTAAATATTTTTAAAAAAATTTAAAATTTGCCTGGGTTGCCTCTCCGTTAGCATTAAATTTAACATCTTTAGCCAGATGTGACTACCCAAAATGCTAGGCTAGATCGGTCAATGTGAACATTTCTTTTTAATGCTCGATGGGTTCTCCCCAGTAGTACTTGGCACGTTGGATGTTGGCCTTGAATGTGTTGTTGGAGTTAGGATCACATAGCTCAACAACTACGTATGGTGACACTTGGGTGATCATAAACGGACCTGACCACCGTGATTTCAGCTTGACAGGGAAAAGTTTTAGCCTTGACTTATATAATAAAACTTGCTACCCTGGTTCCAGTTGTCTGTGCACTATTTCCTGATCATGCCATTTCTTGGTATTTTCCTTGTATATTTTGGCATTTTCATACGCATGGAGGCGAAATTCTTCTAATTCATTCAATTGACAGAGCTATTTCTTCTCCGTTGCTTGAAGATCAAAATTCAAATTTGTCAATGCCATGTGTGCTTTATGCTCGAGCTCCACAGGCAAATGGCATGTCTTTTCGAACACTAGTTGATATGGGGACATTCCAATGGGCGCCTTATAAGCTGTCCAGTAGGCCCACAATGCATCATCCAATTTTCTGGACCAATCTTTCCTTATTGAACTGACGGAGCATTCCAGGATTCTTTTGATTTCTCCATTAGACTTCGACCTGACCACTTGTCTGCGGATAGTACGCAGTATCAACTTTGTGAGTAACTCCATATTTAGCTAGAAGTGCATCGAAGTACTTGTTGCATAAATGAGTGCTACCATCATTGATGATTGCTTGAGGGGTTCCAAAGCGAGTGAAAATATTTTTCTTGAGGAATTGAGTACCACTTTTGAGTCATTAGATGACAATGCTGTTACTTCCACCTAGTTGGAGACGTAGTCCACTGCAACTAGAATATAGAGGTTTTTATGTGATGGAACAAATGGTCCCATAAGATGATCCCCAAAACATCAAATAATTCAACTTCTAGGATGCTTTGGAGAGGTCTTTCATTCCTTCTGGAGATATTATCCGTCCTTTGGAACTTTTTACAGTGAAGATCAAACATATGACTATCTTTAAATAAGTGGGCAAAAAAAAACCTGATTATAGCATTTTAGCTGCGGTCTTGTCTCCGCTGAAGTGTTCGCCTTATGCAAAGGAATGACAGTGATGGAGGATGCTATGAATCTCCTCTTAGGGTACACAATGCCATAATAACTGATCAACACATCGTTTGAATAAATAGGGTTTGTCTCAGATGTAGTGCTTGACTTCACTGAAGAATTTCTTTATTTGCTGATGTGTCCATTCCAGTGGCCATTTTTCCGATACAATATAGTTCACATAGTTAGCATACCACGAGACTTATTTTTACATAGTGGCAAACAACTTTTTATCTGGGAATCTCTAATTTATTGTCAGCTCATTACCAGTTGTAACCCCATTTTCAAGTCTCGACATGTGATCTGCAACTTGAATTCTTATCCTCTTCCTATCTCGGATCTCTGAATAAAATTCTTGTAGTAGAAGCACCCAACGGAATAGTCTTGGCTTGGCATCCTTATTTGCTATCAGGTATTTAATGGCTGAATGATCTGTGTAGACTATCACCTTTGGACCAAACAAATAAGATCAGAAATTATCAAAAGCAAACACTACTGCCATCAACTCTTTTTAAGTTGTTGTGTAGTTGAGTTGTGCCTTGTTCAAGGTCTTGCTGGAGTAATAAATGGTATGAAAAATTTTCTCCTTACGCTGCCCCAAGACTGCACCCACTGTAAAATCACTTGCATCGCATATTTCTTCAAAGGGAAGTGTCCAGTCCGACATTACTATAATGAGAGTGAAGACCAACTTATGTTTCAGGATCTCATAAGCATGGTGGCATTCTTTGGTGAAATAGAAAAGCACGTCTTTCTCTAGTAGTTTGCGTAATGCTTTTGCATTATTCGAGAAATCTTTTATGAATCTTTAGTTGAACCATGCATGCCCAAGAAAACTTCGAATCCCTTTGACGAATGATGGTGGATGTAATTTCTATATTATCTCATTCTTTGCTTTATCAACCTCAATACTCTTCTGTAAGATCTGATGTCCCAATACGATGTCTTCATGCACCATGAAGTGGTATTTCTGTTGGACAATTATGACCCATACCATCACTATTTGTACAGAACATGGTGTTGTTGTACAAATTAACTATGTGACAAAGGAAATTACACTTTTATCATTTGTAATTGGATTATCGGGATATATAAATGATAAAAGTCCATATGATTAGTTATGGATTAATAAGATATGAGACAGTATTAATCCACTAAGGTTTAATAATTAATTAATCCATAGTCATAGTATTATCGAGATTAGACATCGATAATGCAGAATAGACTAGTATTGCACTTGTGTAGGTTATGGGAGCATAACGACATATGTCTCATATATTTGGGTATTGGATACTCATGCAAGTGTAATAGGAGATTGTGTTTACCGATGATACGGAAACAGCTTCGCTCTGGATAGACCCCTCAAAATTTCATTGGTAGTATGACTATGTGTCCATGGAGGTCAGAATCAGGGTAGGTGTATTTGGTCTTAACCTAAGACTTGCATCGCTAATACTTGCGACAATCAATATACTTTGGCTTTGGTCGTCCGGGACTTTAACAGGTTCTGTGTATGCCTCTTCTGGGTATATTGAGAATCGTAGTGTATTGGGTGTGATGTCAAGATGGAATTATCACTTCAGTCATATGAAGATGATGATCACGTAGGATACGGAACTAGTACTCTTATATACTGCAGTCATTGGGATAATATGGCTAGGTCATGTTTATCTGATTATAGATACTAGTTACCAGAGATCCGATATATGCTTCGTACGGGGTAGACACAATTCTAGCCACAGGCCTAATATGTGACATATGATATTGGATCGTAATAAGCAATACTACGTATACTACGCCTGACACATATTATATATTCCTTTAAGAATATTCTGGAGAATTGGGTGACACTTTGCTTTGGTAGAAGCCAACCATGTCTCGTAAATCGGTAAAAATATAGTACAAGGTACGTACGTGTTTGGATAGTCTAATGATCGGATTTACTGCCAATATATCTAGAGATCTCATGGGTCACTTCCCGAAGATTCAGCGATGACGTATGACACGCAAAAAATTAATCTGGGATTAATTATAAGAGAGAGAAAATTAATCTGGGATTAATTATGAAGAAATTTTATCTAGGATAAAATACTATTTAAACAGAGAGAATGATTAATTTGGAATTAATCGATAAAATAATATATTCGATATATTAAACGAAATTAGATTTTGACGTTGAATTAAAATTGGATTTTAATTCGGGCGAATAAATTAATTTAGAATTAATTCGCTAGCGACGTGAATATTAATTTTTCTATGAATAATTATTTAATTAAATTGATTTAATTACGTCGCAAACAGAAATTTGTTAATTCGGAATTAACGAACCTGATCCCGGAATGTGTTTGCGGGCCCACTCAAATTTTGAATTAAAGTGGGGCCCACTCTTGTCACATCAAGTCACATCACTTGTCTTTCACATCACCTTTTGGTTGATGGAAGTTGATGGTTGCTTGTACAACACACTTGTATGATGGATTGAATAACATTTACCATTTTATTAATTTTTGGTATATGACTTTTCATTTTGGTAATTATATTACACACACACAATCTCTCTCTCTCTTTTCTCACCATGTCTGAATGGCCTTCCTCTTTTTCTCTCAAGTTAGGCGTGAACCTAGGGTTCATTCTCTTTGATTTTTTTATTCAAAAATCATGAATACTAGCACATCCAAGGAGTCATTCAAAGTTGATAGGGAAAACAATCCGTGAGCATGGAATCAACACTCAAAGCTTGGAGCTTGAAGATCAACACAAGGAGATTGGCTGAATTCCATGGAGGAAATTTTTTGTGTTCAACGCATCCAAAATCCTATCAAAGTGAGTATTTTCTGCATTTTTACTTTGTTGTATTCACATGATTTCTTGCTTAATTGATCTGGTTTTACCTAAAAAACCCAACAATGGTATCAGAGTGGTTATTGAGCATGAAATTGAATTTAGGGTTCTTAACTTTAATTTGGGTATTTTTGATTTGAGCATGTTTTATTCAAATTGTTTGTTTTAGCATGCTTATAATATGTTAACTTTGAGTTGTGCATGATCAATTTGAAGAAAAATTAATTGGATTAATTTTTTCCAAATTTTGAGGCTTGGCCGAATAGACTTGGAACCCTAGCTCTTGGTGATTTTAAATTTTAGACAATTGGATATGTTTAAAATGCATGGGATATATTAATTTGTGATTTAATTAGATTGACATCAAAATTGATATAAAAAGCACCATATTTTCGAGAGCTTAGGAAGCATGTTGGATTGATTTTGCTTCAATTATATTGGACATAAATTGATTATAATAAAGCATGATTAATTAGTGTAATTGGTATTTTAGAAATGTTAATTTGACTAATTAATTATAACTAATACACTTTAATTAATTAAATTGTGAGATTTGGAATTGGGCTAAAAATGTTGTATTTGGGCTTAATGGGCTTGGTTGGGGCAAGTTTGGTTTAGGTTAATTGGTTGGATTCAATTGGGCCTAAAACCATTTGCATAAAGTCCCAATATGATAATTGGGCCTTTTAGAATTTAATTGGGTCTAAATTGATTTCTTGGCAAATAAGGTGATTCCTTTATTGGGCCTTAGTATTTGGATTTGAACCCATATTGACCAAAGCCCATGCCTTAAGAAATTAATTGAAAGCCCATTAGACTTTAATTAAAATTGACATTGGATGTTAATTGGGCTTTAAGACCCGTTAAGATTAGATTTGGAATCTAAGTTGCAAAGGCACATTAAAAGTGTAAATATTTAATTTGAAATTGAATATAGAATTAGTATTGAATACAAATTAAATTGGATTTGATATTGTAATTCGATATAATTCAAGAATGCGCACTTTGAGTGCTAATTCTTAAACGAGTTGGACTCGTGCAAATCAAATCGTTGTATGAACATTGGATGATCACTAATCAAAGATTAATTAATTGGATTAGATTGATTGATAACATGGTTTGTGTGAATACATGGATGTGATGTATGAATAATATATATCGGATGGATATTAGATGGGTGAGGGCAATTTTGGAAATTATTGTAATAAATTTAGAATTTATTAAATTGGACCTGCGTATCCTGCCTATTACCTCTTGACTCTTTGTATTTTTCTTCTCACCTATTCCCCTCAATGTAAATGAGGTTTCTTTAGAAGTTTTATGTAATTGGGTATAAGTAAGATTTGTGCTAGTGGGAGAGAGGAAAGGGAGAGATTTGTTCTAGGAACAAAATGTATTATATATCCATCCACATATCATTATTAATTTATTTATCGCGCCTTATTATGCTTTTAGAATGCATGTTTAAGGGTGAATGATGAGACCTAATCAAAGATAATTAATTGGTTGCCAATTACGTGAAAAACCCTCAATAAATATTAAAAGCTTTCCTTCAATTGAATGATTCATTCTCAAGATCCAAGATTGGCACTGGTTTGTTGGCCAAAGTCAAGACATTTGTCCATCGCGGATGTGTTTAAATCATGAAGGCTTTGTTGCATATCGCATGTCTTATCCAAGTTGTGATTTGTTGGCCAAAGTCAAGATCACTTCTTGTCCATCGACATCGATCATGAAGCTTTCCAAGTTCAATGGGTCCCGCTTAACTAGAATCATTAAGCTTGCTGTGCCAAAGCCAAGGCTTAGCTGATTCAGAGGAAAAAGGTTAGGAAATATTATATATATTGGCATATATTGGATATATATTTCGGACTTGGATGTCCACCTACTGGATCTAAGAATTGGATGATATCCAATTGATCTTAGAGATCTACCTAGTTAAATATCATACAGCTCGTTGGCCAAAGTTAAGGTTGTATGTTTTTTAAAGGGATCATAGCGCACTAGAAAACTAGGTTTCCTGAGTTTTCAACAGAGGATTAGAGGCTCACCGAAAAATAGTGGGAGGCAAGTATTAAATTTGTAATTTCATTTAGATACTTGCCAATACTCGCTCATTTCATTTTTTCGTCATTAATATATATAAATATATATTAGTTGGACTAATATTTAATTGTTGTTTTAAATTAAACAGTTAGACTGTATTCAAACTACTTGAATTGGATTATATAATTGGATTATAGTAATTAATATATTTGAATTTAACCAATCAAATCATAGTTAATTATATAGTTAGACTATAGTAATCATTATATTCAATAGTACCCGAAATCGTTGATTGGATAGTTGGACTATGGCAATCAAGATAACTAAAAGATTAGCGTTTAGAACATAATCCTGGGTGAAAATGTCTTTAAACGGATTTAATTTTCAGATTGGGAATAGAACCTCAGGATAGACCTGGGAACTAAGAAGTTACTCTATTTGATAGAACAACCTCTTGGGCCTAAGCCCGGAGTTGAGAAAATAGTAGAACATGATCTTTGGAAGATTCATGTGATGATAACTTTGGTGCTCAATCTGTTATGCTTGTCACAAAAACTCCTTAATTTCTAAGTCAGAATTAAGGATTAGATCCTTATAGTATGATATTGAAATTGAAGGATCTTCATAGATCTATACTTAGATCTTAGAATTACTAATTGCAATAGAAAACTCTTGGAGAGTTAATAGCTATGCTCAATGGGACAAAGCTAGAGTTTTCAAAAGGGCAAGAAGCGCAAGCCGCATCTTACTTCGACATCCCAAAAGGCCAAGGCTTGGCCGAAGACTTCTAGGGTGTGGAAAAGAGCAAAGGCAAAATCATCATCATCACAGTCTTCTAGGAAGACAAATGACATATCCCAAGATGTCTGCCTAAACTGTGGCAAACAAGGTCACTGGATGCGTGACTGCCGTATGAACAAGGCAGACATGAAGGAATGAAGGCGGGGGAAAGGCTCTGGCTTCAAATGTGTTTTTCATAAACATGTTCACTGCTAGTTTTCAAAATTGGATTTTGATACTAGATGTGGTACATATATATGTACTGACGTGCAGAATCTGCTAATAAGTAGGATACTGACTTCAGATGAGATCGCTCTACGAGCCAAACACGGGACGAGAGTCACTGTTTTAACCGTAGATACATAAGTTTAGGAACTACCCTTCAAGTGTGTACTTAAATTATGAAATTATTATAATGTAACTAGTTTGACTAGAAACATTATCTCTATATCTAAGTATAACTCGTTGCGGGTATACCTTTATATGCTAGAACACTAAGTGTTTTATTTTATAAAGATTATATTGAGATAAGCACATTAGATGTGAATAACAGTATTTATATTTTAAATATAAATGAATCTCAAACGTATAACATGACAAACAAATAGCTCAATTGAATTAATCAGATGAGACTTATTTGTGGCATTGTTGTTTGGGACACATTAACAAGACTCGTATATCCACACTTTCGAAGAGTGGGTATTAGGACAGATTTGATTCTAATCAACCGATATCTACGAATCTAGTTCAAATCGGCAAAGTTCATAAAACACCTTTTACTTTGTAAAAGTTCAAGTACCATCGATCTGTTAGCCCTCGTTCATAGTGACATAAGTGAGCCCATGTCTAGCTAGGCTAGAGGTGGATATGAATACTTCGTAACCTTTACGGATGTGGCATCACGTTATGGTTATGTGTATCTTAATAAAGCACAGGTCAGAAACTTTTAGAGTTTCAACTCGAAGTAGACAAACAAACTGGCTAAAATATTAAACCGTCACGGTTAGACCGTGGTGGAAAATACTTAAGCAATAAGTTTCTCGAATATTTGAAAGAGTATAGGATTCTTTTATAAAGAACTCCTCTCGGAACACCTCAATTTGATGATGTGTCCGAACAAAGAAACTAGACTTTGTTGGACATGGTAAGGTTAATGATGAGTCGCTCTGAACTACCATTTTCCTTCTAGGGATACGCATTTAACAGTGCAATATTTATTTTGAATAAGGTTCCATAAAAATCTTTTGGATGGACTTCATATTAGATATGAACAGGAAATAAACCGGATTTTCTCATTCTTGAAAGATTTGGAATGCTGGGCATATGTTTGGATGATACCAAACTAAAACCCAAATCGGATAAGTGCCTATTTGTAGGTTATCCTAGGAAAACCAAAGTATAGTACTTATACAACTCATAAAAGAACAATGTAATTGTTGCTCTCCATGCGATTTTCCTAAGAGGAATACCTATATGCAGTGGTAAGTGGGAAGAAAGTAAAACTCGATGAAAATCGGAGTAATACTGTTCCAGGCACCGATTTCTTAATGAAACACAAACAGTTCATCAGGGATGAAGGTGTACCACAATCTTCGAATACACAATAACCACGTAAGTCAGAGAGAGTCAGAAAATAACCTGGGAGTATGGATTTCTAATCTCATATCATAAAGATGTCAATCTTATTGAGGAACACGAACCGGCTGCGTATGAGGAAGTGATACAACGTATCGACTCCCTATTATTGCAAAGTGCCATGATGTCCGAAATGGATTCCATGTATACCAACCAAGTTTAGACACTGGTTGATGTACCGGAATCCATTGTGCATATTGGTACTATATGAGTCTTCAAGGAAGACATACATGGATGGTAACAAACAAACGTAGAAAGCTAGGCTTGAAGCGAAAAGGTGTCATTATCTACATTGTGTCGATTACGATGAAACCTTTTACCTGTTGCCTTGATTAAAATCCATTTGGATAATGCTTGCCAATGCTGCATGTTTCATTTATGAAATATGGAAGCTGAACGTCAAAATCACTTTCCTTAAACGGAAACCTTTTAGAGGATGTTTACAACATCCTGACGGTTTTATCATACCAAAACATGCAAACAAGGTTTGCAAGTTAATTCGATCCATTTATGGATTGAAGCAAGCATTGCGTTCTTGGAACCAGCGTTTTGATGTAATCATAATGGTATATGATTTAATTCAAAACAAGAATGATTCTTGTGTATATAAGGAGGTTAGTGGGAGCGCATTGACAGTGAATGTCCTATAAAATGATGACATGTCATTTTTTGGAAATGACATTCCCATAATTCAATCGGTGAAAGCTTGGCTTTCATGAAAATTCTCCGTAGACTACTTGAGAGATGCAACATTTATTCTAGGAATAAGGATCTAATGGAATAGATCTAAAAATTATTGGCACTATCCGAGAACTCATACATTGAAAGAAATGTACGCGACCTGGTGTCTCATATTCTTTGAGCATATGGAGTTACAATCAGGCCAATCCAGGTGATGGTCACTGGATTGATGTTAAGAACATCCTTAAGTATCTTAGACGAACTAATGATGCTTTCTTAAACTATCGAGAAGGAGAACTTGAGGTGACTGGATTCACCACTGTAAGTTTCCAAACCGATTAGAACGATTGTATTTCGTAATAAGGGTACTATATAGTTTGAACAACGGAACAGTGAGCTGGAAATCTTCCAAGCAAGATACCGTTGCCGAATAAACAACATAAGCGGAACATTGCTGCAACTAAGACAGTAAAAGAAGCATTTTGGACCTAAATAATCCTAATTAGATTAGGTGTAGTTTTTTTAGCAGCTGAGTTGGGCTACAACACATGCTAAAGAATTAATGGTCTCATCAACGATCTAAATATGTACTTCAATTATTTCATCTGATTCGTCGGATCATACATCGTGGCGATGTGATGATCGAATAAATCGCATCAGATGATAACCTTGCAAATCTGCTAACGAATGCAGTTTCTCAGTAGAAGTTTGAGCGAACCGTACATAGTTCAAGTGTAGGACACTTGAGTGATTGGCTATAGGCCAAGTGGGAGATTGTTGGACAATTAAGACCCATAGCATCATTATTTGTACAGAACATGGTGTTGTTGTACAAATTAACTATGTGACAAAGGAAATTGCTCTTTTATCATTTGTAATTGGATTACCGGGATATATAAGTGATAAAAGTCCATATGATTAGTTCCAGATTAATAAGATAAGAGACAGTATTAATCCAATAAGTTTTAATCATTAAATAATCCCTAGTCATAGTATTATCGAGATTGGACATCGATAATGCGGAATAGACTAGTATTGCACTTGCGCGCGTTGTGGGAGCATAACGGCATAGTTCTCATATATTTGGGTATTGGATACTCATGGAAGTGTAATAGGAGTTTGTGTTTACCGATGGTACGGAAACAGCTTCGGTCTGGATACACCTCTCGGAATTCTATTGGTAGTATGACTATGTGTCTATAGAAGTCCGAATCAGAGTAGGTGTATTTGGTCTTAACCTGAGACTTGTATTGCTAATACTTGCGAAAATCAATATACTTTGGTTTTGGTCGTTCGAGGCTTTAACAGGTTCTGTGTACCCCTCTTCTGGGAATATTGAGAATCGTAGTGTATTGGGTGTGATGTCAAGATGGAAGTATCACTTCAGTCATATGAAGATGATGATAACGTAGGATACGGAACTAGTACCCTTATGTATTGCATTCATCGGGATAATATGACTAGGTCATATTTATCCGATTATAGAGACTAGTTACTAGAGATTCGATAGATGCTTCGTACGGGGCAGACACAATTCCAGCCCCAGGCCTAGCATGTGACATCCGATACTGGATCGTAATACACAATACTACGTATACTACGCTTGACACAGATTATATATTCCTTTAAGAATATTTCTGGAGAATTGGGTAGGCATGGTACTTTGCTAGAAGCCAATAATGTCTCGTAAATCAGTAAAAACGTAATACGAGATACGTACGTGTTCGGATAGTCCGACGACCGGATTTACTGCCAACATATCCAGAGATCTCATTGGTCGCTTCTCGAAGATTCACCGATGAAGTATGCCTCGCACATAATTAATCTGGGATTAATTATAAGAGAGAGAAAATTAATCTGGGATTAATTATGGAGAAATTTTATCTAGGATAAAATACTATTTAAATAGAGAGAAAGATTAATTTGTAATTAATCGATAAAATAATATATTCGATATATTAAACGAAATTAGATTTTGACGCTGAATTAAAATTCGTTTTTAATTCGGGTGAACCAATTAATTTAGAATTAATTCGCTAGCGACGTGAATCGTAATTTTTCTAGGAATAATTAATTTATGAAATTTCATTTAATTACGTCACAACGGAAAATTTGTTAATTCAGAATTAACGAACCCGAGCCCGGAATGTGTTTGCGGGACCACTCAGATTTTGAATAAAAGTGGGGCCCACACTTGTCATATCAAGTCACATCACTTGTCTTTCACATCACCTTTTGGTTGATGAAAGTTGATGGGATTTGATGGCTGCTTGTACAACACACTTGTGTGATGGATTTAATGACATTTACCTTTTTATTAATTTTTGGTATATGACTTTTCATTTTGGTAATTATATTACACAACACACAATATCCATTCTCTCTCTCTCTTTTCTCACCATGGCCGAATGGCCTTCCTCTTTTTCTCTCAAGTTCGGCGTGAACCTAGGGTTCATTCTCTTTGATTTTTTTATTCAAAATCCATGAATACTAGCACATCCAATGAGTCATTCAAAGTTGATAGGGAAACCAATCCTTGAGCATGGAATTAACACTCAAAGCTTGAAGCTTGAAGATCAACACAAGGAGCTTGGCCGAATTCCATGGAGGAAAATTTTTATGTTCAACGCATCCAAAATCCGATCAAAGTGAGTATTTTCCGCATTTTTACTTTATTGTATTCACATGATTTCTTGCTTAAATGATCTTGGTTTTACCTAGAAAACCCAACAATGGTATCAGAGTGGTTATTGAGCATGAAATTGAATTTAGGGTTCTTAACTTTAATTTGGGTATTTTTGATTTGAGCATGTTTTATTCAAATTGTTTGTTTGAGCATGCTTATAATATGTTAACTTTGAGTTGTGAATGATCAATTTGAAGAAAAATTAATTGGATTAATTTTCCCCAAATTTTGAGGCTTGGCCGAAATGGCTATCTGATTGTACCATAAATGTCTGTCTAGGAAGAAGTAGTAATCATGTCCCGCCAGTCTATCCAACATCTGATCAATAAATGGAAGTGGGAAATGATCTTTCCGTATGGCTTTTTTCAACTTCCTGGAGTCCGTACACACTCTCAATCCTGTCACTTTTCTTGTTGAAATTAGCTCTTTTTTTCTCATTGGTGACTACAATCATTCCTCATTTCTTAGGCACATGCATATAATTTTTATTTTTAACCTGCAATTTCCATAAAATTTTAGAAAACTACTAAAATTATAGAAGTTTCGTGGCATGTTAATATTGAGTGAGGAACGGATAAAGGATGCTATAACGTCCCCGGCATGGGAGATGTTACCGGTAGGGGATAGCAATGCTAACCCCATAAGCCTCTGACTAACTAACTGTGTTCTAAGCTATGTAATGTCATGCAAAGATCTATAACTCAATTTAAAATACTTTTGTTTCTCATATCTGTATAATGACAATACTTTTTCCTTATACATAACAACAGATACTTATAAAGACTCACACTTTACTAATATATACATGAAACTTTATACTAACACTGACTGGACTCTCATGCAGCAAGACCCAATGCTGGTGGACCTCAACCCTGGTGACTGCATCAATATCCATCCTCCCGAGCTTGTCCTCCTGGAATCCATACAAAATAACTAAAACTGGTGGGGGGGGGGTTAGATTGCTATACAATCTAAGTGAGTGGACTAAAACTGAAAACTGATGTGAAAGTCTTTTAACTTTTAAATCATACTTTTAGAAAAATCTTTTATAGAGACTCTATTTCTTTTGAAAACTGTTTCTGAAAATTTGGTTTCTGAAAACTACTTACTAAAAATATGGGTTCTGAAACTCTGAAAATTTTATACTTAAAATCTGAAATCTGAAAACTCTCTGTCTGACTTCTGAAAACTGGGTTTTAAAAATCTGAAACGCTGTGTACTGTAAGTCTGAAAACTGCTTTACGTCCAGGACCAATACTCAACTGGACGTCTCTCTACACCCATGACCATCACTCAACTGGGTGTACTCTATGACCAGGACCATCACTCAACTTGGCATCTGAAGTCAGGATTTCGGGACCCTGTAATCCCTAGTCGTGCTCGAGGATCTGAGAGCGTCCCCTCAGTCCTCTACATGTGCAGATGTGTCTGAATCCGTCAATTCCACTGTGTCTGAAGTTACATACTGGGGTGAGGTTTTACCTCATGCCCCGAAAACCATAAATCTCAAGTTTAAAAATATTTCTTTTATAAATCACTATGATCTGAAATAATGGCTGTAATAAAAAAATAAAGGCTAACGCCCTACGTGCTGGGAAAATAAGTCTGGATTTATAAAGAATAAAATCAATAAATAAAAGTCAATTTTAAAGAAAGAGTGTCCACTCACAGTGCTAATTTGGCTGTCACCGGATCCTTGGTCGAAGGGCTCTACAGTTCCTGTGAGTAATCTATAATCGTTATTCGATTAGAATCAATCTAGTGAAATAATCTTGATTCCTATAAGAATTCATCTAAATACTATATTGTCAAAACTTAAGATCTCTATAATCTGGTATAGAACGTCTGTATGAATCGATACATGTCCCTAAAGGTGGTTTCGAACATGTCAGGGTAAAACAGAGGGTTAAAATTAATTGGGCATCATTCTGGCCTAGCATCGCGACGTAGGAAGGATTGTGCGTCGCGACGCGCGGCGCCCTGATGCCAGTCTTCCTCTTCCTCTCGCGTCGCGACGCTAAAACTCCCGGCGTCACGATGCTACTGCGATTTCAAGAATCTGTTTTTGCTCTTCAACTCATCCAAAACCAAAATTTCTTAATCTTTACTCCATTCTAACTCCTCCAATCTATCAACCAATAACTCTTATATCATCTAATACATCAATAAACATACATTAATCTTCTTTTACATCATTATTTAAAATTAATAGTCACTTCAAATCATTCTCAACATACAAAACCCAAAAATTTAATAAGCTTTAATCTATGTCTCTAAACACACAGTCACATCCCCCAAGTTAATAATCTCATCAATTGTAACCCAAAAAGTGATATTATCATCATCAAATCATTCATACCATCAACAACCAAAAACTCAAAATTTGGGTTATGGATTCTTACCTTACTTTCTTGATTTCAACTCTTCTACAAGGTCTCATGGATGCTAAACTTCTTTGCTTCTCTTTCCTTTCTCTTTTTTCTTCTCTTTCTTTCCTTCTTCTTCCCTCCATTTCTTCTGGCGATTTTTCCTCTCTCTCTTCTTTCCAATTCGTTTCTTTCTTTTTTTTGTAAAGATGAATAGTTGCCCTTTATATAGGAGGACCTAAATGACAGAAAGAAGAATGTGGAGATTTCTAGAGAAGTGGAGAAATTTGTGCATTTATCAATTAGGTCCGAAATCACTATTCATTCAGAATTTGAGTTGCGTTTTTGACCTAGTTCTGGTCCGAATTTGGAAACATGTTTAACGTGGAAGTTGTAGGTCTCGGCCTAATCCGATGATGTAAAATTCATAAAATTATGAGTAAGTATGAAAAAGTTATGACCAAAATACCATATATAGTATAAAAGGCATACGGTTCGGTTTCTTCTCGGGACCTCGAGAAATCTTCCGATCGTTCCCAAAGCCTTTTTATAATTGTATTTGAATTACCACATGATTTATTTTACGTTCCTTTGTCCCGTAAATAATAGTATCGTCATAAGTAGTAGTAATTACTACCGGTCGTTACACGTGTGGAGCGGAACCCTCTTGAGATCAAAGCCCGAGCGAATAATTTTTTTTCCCTCGGCAATGACAAAAACAGTGTATAAAATTTTTTAATCACAAATTTAAATTTTCCAATGCACTAAAAATCATTACCAAATTTTATGCATTAAAATAATTTGCATAAGCTCAATTAAATATTTTACGCACTTTAATACATTTATCAACTCTTGATAAATCATTCCAAACATTTAAATTATTCTCCAATACTTGAAAAATAATCCAAGCATATAAAATCACTATATCAACTATATACTAATTTTTCCATAAACTTTTATGCTACAATTCCTCACATATATGCTTCTAATTTATCCAACAAAACCACCGATAATTTTTCTCAACAAAATAAATTTCAAATTTAATTTACCAACTTAAGCTTTCAATCCTTGCCAATTGTTGAAGCTTTGTATATAAGCTTTTCCAAATCCTTCAAGCAATTTCAGCCTTTGAAATCTTTCTATCTCCACCAAATTAAGCTTCTCCAAGAACAAATCTTGGTGATCAAAAGGTGGTTTGATCACTCAGGAATGACAATCAACTTTTCCCAAAAATTCAACACTTAAATTCAACACTTAAAATGTTACTCGAGGAGTTACTTACTGGTTCGACCAGAGTACCATCGTCAACAAAAGTTGACAAATACATAGCACCTACGGCATCTGATAGTCAGATGCCTCCCAGTTAGAACGATCTATCGCCTAGACGAAGTGGGAGGGTTGTACAACAACCTAATCGCTACTTAGAGGTTGGAGAGGCACAAGTTGTCGCCTCCAGCGATGGCATAGATGATCCATTGACCTAGAGTAGTGCAATGAATGATTCTGACAAAGAGGAATGGCTCAAATCCATGAACCTAGAGATGGAGTCCATGCACTCCAACCCGGTTTGGGAACTTGTAGACCAACCTGATGGGGTGAGACCTACAGGTTGCAAGTGGATCTACAAGAGGAAGAAGGGATCAGATGGGAAGGTGCAGACCTTCAAAGCTAGACTAGTGGCCAAGGGTTATCCCCAGAAATAGGGAGTTGACTATGAGGAAACTTTCTCGCTAGTACCTATGCTTAAATCCATCCACACTCTTCTATCCATTGCCGCATATATGACTATGAAATATGGCAAATGGATGTCAAGACTACATTCTTTAATGACAATCTTGATGAAAGTATCTATATGATACAACCAGAAGGGTTCATCGCCCAAGGTCAAGAGCAAAAAGTTTGCAAACTACAAAGGTCCAATTATGGACTCAAGCATGCATCTCGATCTTGGAATATAAGATTTGATACAACGATCAAGTCCTATAATTTTGAGCAGAATGTTGATGAGCCTTGTGTATATAAGCGCATCATTGTCGGGGAGGTGGTTTTTCTTGTTTTATACGTTGATGATATTTTACTCATTGGGAATGATGTAAAGATATTATCATACGTAAAAACATGGCTAGCTGAGCAATTCCAAATGAAAGATTTGGGAGAGGCCAGTTATATTCTTGGGATCCAGATACTTCAGGATTGCAAGAAACGACTGTTAGCTATGTCTCAGACATCCTACATCGATAAGATCTTCGTGCGATTCTGGATACAGAATTCCAAGAAACGCAATCTGCCTTATCGGCATGGAATTCATTTGTCGAAGGAACAGTCTCCTAAGACACCTTAGGGAATTAAGGAAATGAGACATATCTCATATGCCTCAGCAGTTGGTAGTCTCATGTATGCCATGTTATGCACGAGACTAGACATCTGTTTTACAGTGGGAGTAGTCAGTAGGTTTCAGTCAAACCCGGGATTGGATCACTAGGTGCCTGTGAAACACATTCTCAAGTATCTTAAGAGAACGAGAGATTATATGCTAGTATACTCAAGTGAGGATATGATCCTAAGGGGATATACAGACTCTGATTTTCAGACAGATGTTGATTCCAGGAAATCAACATCTGGATCAGTGTTCACCCTAGGTGGTGGGGCTATTATTTGGCTGAGCATAAAGCAATCTTGTATTACCGACTCCACCATGGAGGCTGAATATGTAGCGGCTTGTGAAGCAGCTAAAGAAGCAGTCTGGCTCCGTAAATTCTTGGGAGGTCTGGAAGTTGTTCCAGATATGGATAAACCACTCACCCTCTATTGCGATAATAGTGGAACGGTGGCAAACTCCAAAGAACCAAGAAGCCACAAGAGGGGAAAGCATATAGAGAGGAAATATCATCTCATCAGGGAGATAGTGCAGAGAGGGGACGTTACCGTCATAAAGATTGCATCCGCAGAGAACCTTACTGATCCGTTTATAAAGACCTTGCCGGCTAAAGTGTTTGAGGGTCACCTAGATGGTCTAGGATTACGTGACATGTCCCATTTTCTCTAGTGTAAGTGGGAGATTGTTGGGATGTATGCCCTAGAACTATATGTGATGTAAACGGTTTCATGTCCTTTTGAAATAAAAAGATGCATTATTCATTTATCAAATTATTTGTTTAATTTTCTCATATTATATCTTCGTAAATATCGTAGATTACTTATGTACCTTCAGACTTAGTGTATGAGTGTCATACACCAGAGGATTCAAGTCTGAAGTTAGTGATCTTAAATAGTCCATAGAGAGCAAACAAACTGGGTATTTTATTTATGGTTTATCTATAGCTGCGGTCCATTCTATATTTATATGGCGATCTTAATCCGGATCCTCCATGTGGAGACATGAGAATGGAGGCACCTTGTATGATGCGATCATATAGGACTGGACCCAGATAGAAGTGACATTCTTATAATATCTGTTAATCAAAGAAAGTCATTTCAATCTACTTGATGGTCATATATGGATTGATCTTAATCCTGAGTGTACTACGGACTCCTGCATGGCGGGCTGTGTCCTTTGATTTACAAAGGTGAGGTTGGTGTAGCAGTCCCAACCAATAACTACGTACTTTGGGGGCACAATTTGTTTTGTAGCTGGGAACATTTTACATAAACATGGAATTCACTCCTTCTTGCGAGAAGTAGATGAGTATCTTCCTTAAGGGTTGATTTGGTACTTGAACGATTTGATCGCTCAAGTCTTTCTGTTACGATTAGAAAGACTAATATTCATAATAGTTATGAATAAATCGTTCATTAGAGAATCAATGGTACTTAAGGTAAAAAAATAATTAGAAGGGTATAACAGACATTATGACCCGGCTCTAATTACGAGATACTCGTGAAGGATCAATTCGTATGCAATGACTATATCGGTGGACACCGAATTGGTTCGGCTTAATATTTCATCTACGGCAACGAGAGTGCAACTTCGGATTTTTAGTGGAATAACCCGAAGTTAATAATTCTGAATATTTAATTAGGAGCTTAATTAATATTTCGAGATTGTTGGAGCTCGGATCCGTAGGTCCACTTGGTCCCCGTGCTAGCTCGATATACTTTAGCGGAGCTAATATAATTGGATAGTCCAATTATATACTCACAAAGAATAAATATTATTAATATGATTAATAATATTAATTACATCACACTTGAGATTATACATTAAAATTTAATATAAGTTATTAATAATTATATGATAATTATTAAATTAGAACATTAAATTATATATGATATAATTTAATAAGGCTAAGAATTATTTTGGAAACAAAAATATCATAACCATGGTAGGATTCCTTATTGGATAAGGAATACGATTTGTTTGAGAAACAAAATCAAACTTAAATACCCTACCTTGGCTGAAATTCCTCATTGATAAGGAATAGGATTTGTTTATTTTGGAAACAAAATCAAGTCAAAATAATAGGCCTTGGCCGAATTCCCTATTGTGTAAGGAATGTGATTTGTTTATTTTGGAAACAAAATCAAATAAAAATTCCTTGCCTTGGCCGAATTTTATAGATGGTGGGAAACTAGTGGTTGATTTGTTTTATGAAACAAATTACCCAAAGTATAAAAGAAAAATTATGATTTTATTTTTCAGATCTAGTCTTTAGAAAACCCTAGCCTCCATCTCTTCTTCAAGCTCTCAAGAGTTAAGAAATATTATTGAAGAACCTGAAATTATTTCGGTGTGTGATCTTAATCTCTAAACCGTTTAGAGATTAATTTGTGAGCGTAGCCCACACTACCCTCCGTTTGTAACGAGACATAACTCGGAATACCTTGTGATGCTGGAAAAAACCTTCTCCCCTTCATCTTCAAGTCACGGCAGTGAGCAAAATAAAACCCCACTGCCGCACGCACAAAGCCAATTTTAGAGCTCGGTTTTGTTTGATTTTAATTCGGGTTTTTGGGAAACACTTTGGGGTAATTTTAGGGCTGTTTTAGGATTGATTTTAACTGAAAAATCAGATCTGAAATCACACAGCAGTTCACACAAAAACTGAATTTATTTGGGTGCTGTTCGCGCGTGTAACGGGTGCAAATCAGTCCGCTATTTCACTGCAGTTCAAGGGGCTGTTTGGGGACTGTTTCGGGGACATTCCGGGGCTGAAATCTTGTCCAAAACAGAAGTAAAATTTCAGTACACCCACTGGTGTCATTCGACCAAAGCAAGAGAGAGTATAAAAATTTTTCAAGTTTGATCGGTTGGCCTAACCGCTTCCGATGCGCAATGGAAAGCGTTCCCTACGCCTTGACTGCCCCATTTGCCTGCGGCCTGTAAGATGATGACTTGTGATGTCTGATCCCGTATCTCTATAGTATCACCTTCGTTTCTCCTTGAAACTGAACTCCGTTGTCTGTCAACACATGATGCGGCATCCCATACCGACAAATGAGATTCCAAGCTATGAACTTTGCCATCTGCTTTGCTATAACATTGCGGAATGATTCGGCTTCCACCCACTTTAAAAAGTTGTCTACTGCCACTACTATAAAATGATGCACATTCGATGCATTCAGTCGAATCTCTCCGATCATATCAATTCCCTATGTTGAGAAAGGCCATGGCTCTGACAGCCCATGCAACTCTGTGTGCGGTAGATGATTCAAATTACCCTACGCTTGACAATCATGATAGTGCTTTACCAGCTTCGCGCAGTTTGTCTCCATGGTCAACAAGTAGAAGCCTTGTCTTACAATTTTGCGGGATAAGTTCAACCCATTAATGTGCGGTCCACATACCCCGGCATGTATTTCTTCCATTATCTTCTGAGCCTCTTCTTTTCTCAAACACTTCAGCTGAATACCATTTGCTTGCCTCTTGTACAGTTCCCCTTTCAAAATCACATACTAAGAAGCTAACTTCTGAATAGCTATCTTGTTTTTTTTTGTCTACTCATTCCGGGAATTCCTCGTGTTCCAGATACCTCTGAATGTCATGATACCAAGGTTTACCATTATCGATCTCCACTTCCAGAACTCTTTCTATCTCATAAACGAGTATGTTTGCTATTGTCAGTACCGAAGGTCTCATCACTAACTTCTCTGAATTTTCCCAAGTCGCTGCAAGTGTAGCCAATGCGTCTGCCATCCGATTCTCTACTCGCGGCAAATGCTGAAACTTACGGTCGGGGATAGCTTGTGCCAACTTTCTGAGGTAAAAAAGGTAAGGTCTCAACCGTTCTTCCTTCAGTTCCCATTCTCCCTACATCTGTCGGATTACCAGCATTGAATCTCCGTAGACCTCCACGCTCTCAGCCTTCAAGGCTATCAGTATAGTCAACCCAAAAGCACATGCTTCATACTCGGGCATGTTGTTTGTCACTCTGAACGTCAACCTCTTGGCCAAAGGAAAGGTTTCTCCTTCTGGGGTCACTATCACGATCCCGATCCCAGCCCCTTTGTAATTTACTACTCCGTCGAAATACTTTTTCCATCCTTGAAATGTTATTGCTTAGATCTCTTCATCTGGGAATTCAAACTTATACTGATCCCCTTCAATAGGTTGCAATACCAAGAACTCTTCTATTGTTCGCCCTTTAATTACCTTGGAAGTGAGGTACTCAATGTCAAACTCTGTCAGTAACACTAACCATCTGCCCAACTTCCCCACTAGCGAAGGCATTGAATGCAGATACTTCAAAGGATTCTCCTTTGCTACCACATGGATCTTGTAAGATTGGAAGTAATGCCGTAATTTTATGGAAGCCTATACCATTGCTAGACATATCTTCTCTACTTCTTGATAGCGAGCCTCATACGGAAGCATCTTTTTACTGAGATAGTAGACTTCATGCTCTACCCCTGTCTCATCTGCATGTACCATCATTGCCAAAAGTGCTTCTGATTCTATGGCCAAGTACAATATCAAGGGTCTGCATAGTCTCGGAGGTTTCAATACATGAGGCTTTACCAAGTATTCTCTGATCTTGTCGAAGGCTGTTTGACATTGCTCATTCCATTTCACCGGTTGATCTTTTCTCAACAGTTTGAAGATAGGCTCACATACTAATGTCAACTTGGCGATAAATCGACTGATATACTGAATTTTCCCAAGGAATGCTCTTACTTCCTTCTCAGTCTTCGGTGCTGGCATCTCTATGATTGCTTTAATCTTCTCGGAGTCCACCTCTATTCCTCTCATTCCTACTGTATGTCCCAATAATTTTCCTGATGTTACCCTAAACACATATTTCTTTGGATTCAGCCGCAAGTTGTACTTGTAAACCCTCTAAAGAAATTTCTCCAATGCTTCTATATTCCCAATTCTTGTATCTGATTTCACCATCATATCATCCACATATACTTCAATCTCTTTGTGCATCAAGTCGTGGAATAGTGTGGTGGCCATCCGCTGATAAGTAGCTACAGCATTCTTGAGCCCAAATGGCATTACCTTGTAACAGTAAGTGCCCCACTCAGTGACAAATGTGGTCTTGTGCTTGTCTTTTCCAGCCATAAGAACCTGATTATATTCTGAAAACCCATATGTAAATGAATACATAGCAGATAAAGCTGCACTATCAACTAGTACGTCTATATGCGGTAGAGGAAAATCATCTTTCGGGCAAGCCTTGTTAAGATCTCTATAATCCACACATATTCTGACCTTCCCATCTTTCTTCGGCACCGGCACAATATTTTCAACCACTCAGGATACTTCACTACTTCCAGGATCCCCGCATCTATCTGTTTCTTAACTTCCTCTCTGACTTTCTCGGCCCACTCAGGTCTCATCCGTTGGAGTTTCTATTTCACTGGCTTCATGTTCGGATAAGTTGGTATTGTATGCTGGGCGATGCTTCTGTCCACTCCAGGCATGCCCTCATAGGACCAAGCAAAAACTTTGGCATAACCGACCAATACTTCTTCTAGTTTCTCCCACTCTTCAGCGGTAACCTCACTTGCAATCAGAATTTCCTTAGGACTCTCAGGTGTGCCAAGGTTAAATGTATTCGTTTTGGTGGAGCTGATATCAAATATACTCAGGTCATGCAAATTAAAAGGAAGAGACTCAGGCAAGTAAGCAAAATGATTGTCTTTTTTGCTAATTAATACGGGAGTACACTCCAATAAATCAGGAAGATAAATGTCTTTATCATCTTCAGACACTTCATCCTCCGCAACTGGGTTCTTCTCAGGCTTCTCACCCTCCTTAAGAGTCAGGCTCTCCAACTTCAGCAGTTCTTCTTCCCAATTCTCTTCTTCCATCTTCGCAACTTCTTCTGTCAGCGGCTTCTCACCCAGCATATCTTGGAAGATCTCGAATCTGGGTACCACAATCCCGTTAACTTCCACTGGTTCTAGCTCTTCTTGGTACCCCGAAGCCTTTATAAAGAAATCCATCAACTCCAGCCCTTTCTTTTTAACCTTCGGCTTTTCCCCATCAGACTTGTATCCCAAACCCCTCCGAGTAGTCTATCCTCTGAAGTTTGCAATTTTGAACCTTCACCCGGTTCGAACTTCATTTTTTCCATGATTCTAGCCACATAGGATCCACCCATTCCTCAAAAGTTACTGACACTTGGAACCTCGTGAAAGGTTTTATTTCCAAAGCGGCCACAGCATTGTCCACCTCAGCTCGGATGGTGACAATCTATCCTCCATACGGAAACTTAATCAACTGATGCAGAGTGGAGGGCACGCCCCCAAGCTTATGAAACCACGGCCTTCCCATAATAAAGAAAAAGTAGACGGGATGTCCAGCACTGTAAACTCAACTTCATCTTCAATCGGCCCCACCTTAACTATTGCAGTGAAAGTTCCCTCAACTCCTCTCTTACTGTCATCATAAGCCTTGATAGTTGTACTAGAGGGATCCAAATCCGTTGCCTTCATACCCAGCCTTGCCAGAATCTTCAATGGGCATACATTGATGGACGAGCCATCATCCACCATCACACAAGATGTCCTCTTGCCCCTCACTTCAGCTTTGATCAATAATGGTTTGTTGTGATTTCTTCCCTCTGCCGGGAGTTCTTCCTCAGAAAAGGTTATTGTCTGCAAAACTTCTTTCTACACTGACTCGACAAACATTACGGGGTTGGCATCCTCCAGCACTACTATCTTGCTTAAGCCCTCAACCATGGCCCGCTTGTGTTCCCGAGACGCGCACAATAATTCCCAGATGCTCACTTGTGCTCAGGTTTTCCTTAACTGCTGTAGCACTACATCTCCCTCGACATTTTCTCCGTTCTCAGCCACTTCTCTACCCTCTGATAACACTCATTTACCCTTCTCAGTCATATCATTGTAGAACATCCGCTGCGTGTCATTCCTCTTACATCCTCTTCATCACTACTGGAGAAGTCTTCCCAGAAATTATTCCCCTTTTCTTTTTCATCTTCGCCGTTGCTATCCCAAATCCCTAGGTAAAAGGCTAGGTGGTCAAAGGATTTGAGGACAAGGCTTTCGGGTTGGCCAGAGTTTATCATATAGGTAGGTGGTGGGACAGAGTGGTAATTTGGTAAGGGATTTTGGTGTGTGTTGGGACGTTCTGTTTCAGGGTCGGATGTCTTTTTGGAGTCTATAAGGTCTTGGATTTCATGGCGGATGCGGGCACAGTTGTCGGTGTCATGGCCTTTCTGTTGGTGGAAGTGGCAATATTGGTTCAGGTTAAGATGTGTGGTAGAGGGAGTGGAAGTGGTTTGGTTTCTAAGGGTTTTAGCAATCCATGTCTCTTCAATTTCTCCAGCACCTTAGACAAGGGTCTACTCAAGTTGGAGAATCGTCGCTTTCGGATGGTAGGAATCTCAGCAGAAACGGGCTTGGTACCTGAAGTTCCCCCAATGGGCCTTCTATTCAGGCCATAGAATTTTCTATTCTCTGCCTTTTTTTCCTCAATATCCATGATAGTTTCCCTCAGCTGTCGGAAGTCATTAATCATGGAGGTCATTCTCCTTAGTTTGCCATAGATGGAGGGCTTGGTGCCCTTGATTATCATCTTGATTTGGTCCATCTCTGAGGGCCGAGTCTGCATCTTCAGAAGCTTACTTCTCTAGCGATCCACATACTCCATGAAGCTCTCTTCCGGCTTCTGCTTAGTGTTCTCCAAATCACGGAGTGACAAATCAATCTCCAAGTCTGTAACATACTGTTTCAAAAATGCATCTGCCAATTCTCTCCAATCTTCTTTGACCTTCCTCTCAAGGCTATGATACCACACTACTGGCGCCCCCTCAAGTGACATCTCGAACATTTTCTGAACTTAACGCTTTGATAAACCCATTGAACTCATCACTAAAACATACTGACGGAGATGGACCCTCGGATCCCCATTCCCGTTGAACTTGGCCATATCTGGCAGCTTGAACTGAGCTGGCAACTGTTCTTCAAAGGTCATTGCCTCATAATCTAGCAAATCCTCATGTTTACCCCTCACCTTGCGGGTAATCGATTCTACCTGATCCCCGAAGCTTCTGTAACTCTGCCTGAGACCCAATCATTCTTCCTGCCGCATATTCAGCCATATCATCATCCAAAGTGGGGATGTCATCCCCCAACCCGTTAGGAGGCTCCTCGCGCCTCACATTCTCAGAATTCCCCCCATCATGGGGCACAACCATATTTGCCATAGCAGTAGTCAGGGCTTGCAACTGGTCAGTAATCTTGGCGAGACTGGTCTCAAACTTATCCATACATGATACCTCATTCTCTGATTCACTCATATTTGTTATCGGCCTTTTAGTGAGTCTTCCCTCTTCTCTAACCCAATGGGAATCTATGATGTCTTTTAAAATTCTCAATCAGCATGTATGCGTGCAATTCATGTAATATATAAGCCCATAAAAACTTCACACTAGTTGGCCCATTATTATTTTAAAGTGTTCAATCACGCTATTACGCAGCGCAAACTTGTCCCAGTTGAAAAAGGCCCAACAGATTTACACTTTACAATAACGTGGCTAAACATCTCCAAATGATGAGAGGCCCACACATAAAATGGCCAATCGGTATTTCAGAAACTTTTAGCCCAATTGTCATAATATACGAACTCATCCCAATTTAAATGGCCCAACAAGTTCGCATTTCTGATAAGAAGTCCAATCGAATCCAAATGATGATGGTCCCAAACATAAACATACAGAAATAATTTCTACAGAGTGGCCCATCGATATTTCAGAAGCTTTTGGCCCAATTTTCATAAGATACGAACTCATCCCAATTTAAATGGCCCAACAAGTTCGCATTTTTGACAAGAAGTCCAATCGAATCCAAATGACGATGGTCCCAAACACAAACATAAAGAAATAACTTCTACTAGTTCTACGACTAAGGTTCACAGGTAGGTTTATAGAAGTACGGAAAAAGGCTCTCGCTGATGAAGGATTGCCCACAACTAGGACTCCCCACTCAAGGGTTCATGCTACCAAGTGAGCGCACCTTTTTTATACCTTAAGGTATGTGCCAACGAGTTAGGGTGTGACTAACTGTCAAATGGATTTCCCATTTGTAGATTCCCCAGAAGGAGGGTGGAGCGAACTCTATTAAATACCCAAGCCTTTTAAGCTCTTATCACTTGGTGACAGGAATAAATAACGAGTCCTCCAAATTAGTCTATCACAACGAGCTACGGGTAATGATTATCTAGGTACCTTCACAACTTTTCCTTATATAAAGGTAGTGAATGAAGAAAGACACCAAACCATTACCTAGCTCAAAAGGTGCCTTTGATTAAACCTCTTTCAACCCACTATAGACACGATTAAATAAAACACAAATCATAAACATCACAATGCATGATTTCGGGGCCAATTCTCTATCCCCATTGGAGTCGCCAGACTGTAGGACACATATGTTGACGACGTTGTTTCGGGCTCGCAGTCCAGTTGGGAGTACGGAATAGCCCACGGGGGAACTAAACCGGAGAAATAACATGGAGTCGCCACCCGGTGTGATTTTCGACAGTAGTAGCGAGAGGAGGAGAATATAAATTTTTTTTGTGCTTGTTCTTGTGTTATGCGTGAATGCCAGGAGGGGGTGAGTGTTGGATTTGTGTTTCTTTTATACACAATTGCTAGGGTTTCTCTTGTTTGAAAAGGAATAAGATTTGTGTATTAAAGAGATGCCATTTAATTAGTGTCACACACGAAAAACATATATTTAATTGGGCACAACATTTGTTTAAATTAGGAATATTATATATTTGATTTATTTTAATTTGGTATATGATTTTTAGATTTGTTTTAATTTCACATATGTTAAATATGTGTTTTATTATTTGGATGTGTCTTATGGGATTTGACGTGTGGTTGGCTTTTAGTGGTAGGCTTGGTGTGTGTGGGCTAGGTGTGTGGCTTGCGAGGGTTTTGGGCCAAGGTTAAGTGGTTGCAGGGGTTTTGGGCCAAAGATGTGTTTTAAAATGGAGGTCTAACAAGCGAGCCCGAAGCTAAACAAGCGAATAAAATCTAACAAAATATTGATTCCCTTCCAACGTCCGTTTCCTGTGGCTTCCTCGACTTAAAAGGTAGTGTCTCCAAATGAGACTCATCAAAGGGACTTATATGCAAAAATACAGTGCCTACAGGTAGGAAGAGAAATTTTTGCTTTATGGCGGCGAAAATCTTTGGAGAAAGGTGATGAAGATCAAGCTTAAATTAGTTTAGGATGTTCGATTCAAATTCTAGAAACTGTAAAGAGTTAGAATTAAGTCCCAAAAGATAAGTACACTATGGCTTAGATTTCCTTGAATATTGATTGACTTTGTTATGTAGGTTTTGGATTGAATTTCGAAATTGGATAAAATAATAAGATAAAATATGTCAAAATTAATCTAGATTCTATTTTAAGCATAGAAAATTCGAAGGAATTTGAAAGATTCAGGAAATTAATAGTTGGGGAAAGAATCGGCCAATTTGAGTATAATTTTTGTTAGAAGATTAAATTGTAATTTTAATAAGTAAAGTAATAGAATAATATTGATGCATTGACATGTATATGAAATCTGAAATTAAGATTACAGTAGTAGTAGGAAATACGATGGTAGTGTCGTAAGAACAAGTAGTAATATTATGATTTGTTTTATTTTGGAAGCTTGAATATTTGATTCTTGGGTGTAGCGACCATTGTATATGATATTCTGGATATGGATTCATGGGTTTTTATTTTTTGATTTTTGGGTTTGGTGTTGTTTTTGTTTTTGAGTTATCAAACGTATTTAGAGATGGGTTTGATGGATTGCTGTGATGTGTTCATTGGTTTTATTAGTTTCTTTTTTTATTTGTTTGTTTAGTTTGATTTTTTTTTTCATTTTCTTCTGATTGAATGCCTGCAAAGTTTATGCTATTTGTTTGTGGAGAAATTTTGGGTATGTCTTTGTATCAATATTTCTGATTGTTATTTAATCTGCTAACATTATTGTAACTATAAAATGATATATCACCAGATTAAAATTATATGCTACCAGGTTTAGCATTTTCTAAAAATTTAATTCACGTATTTAATATTTCTTCATTTACGACTTAGGTGATTTGCATTAACTTCTATATATCAAATATTCATTTATATTTGGGGAATGAGGGGATAAAGCAGTGAAGGTATATTGTGTTTTGTTGATGAAGCCATGTCAGAAAGTTTCATATTTCATGCAAGTTGAGGATGGTTTCATGTTGTCTAATTTATCGTGCATGTTATTTGGATAATAGCTCAGTACAAGGTTAAGTTGCTTGTTTTTAAGCTTGGATTGATGTAATGACATAACGACTAACATAGTGTTTTAAAACAAGGAATTTCAGCTGAGACTTGTTTCCCGTGGTCTACTCTTTAAAGCATTGAATAAGAATACTTTGTATAAGCCATTTTCCTATTCTTGCATTTTTGCATGGACTAGTGCTGAGTTGTGTTTGTAGTAGTAAAGTCTATTGGTTTGAGTATAAATATAGGTTTTGACGTTTATGAAGTATGTGCTTTAGATAGGAATGTTAATAAGTAATGAGAAGTCAAGATATTTCGAGATATAAGAAGTTCTATGATGTTGATAGTTTGAATCGTGAAATATTTTAAAACATGTTTTGATAACTTGGTATTTGATTTCTGGTTTTCAAAGTTATGATTTTGTTTATAAAAAATAAATAATTTGTTTCCGCCACGGTGATTGATGTTTTACATTTCCTCCGTGGTGATCGTTTATGTTTCATTCCGGATTGGCCACCGGGGCGCTCGTTTTGGGGTCCAGACCATCAGAAAATGGCTGGCCCATTACCCTGTCGACATGGTCCGTACATTGTCCGGTCTTTGCGCGTGACCAAGCAGTGGACGATCGATATATATTTTGAAAACATTGCATTAAAGATTTATTTTTGATTACACATGCTTATGTTTTGGGGGGAAATGATTTCAAAAGAATTGCATATTGATTTAATGCATTGGCATTACTTTTTGATATTTTTACGATATGATGTTTTTTTTAGTTTCCGTCTCAGCGATCGTTTTATGTTTTCTTGATATGTTTTCGCTGAGATGATCTATCATTATTATGTTTCTGTCCCGCCTAACGATCGTTGTATGCATTTATATTTTTATGACTCATCATATGTTTCCACCGGGGTGATCATTAGGGTCTAAGCCATCGGAAATGGTATGACGGAAGGGGATCGGTTCATTCATTGTCCGATCTGTGCGCGTGATTCGGGCATTGGACGCTCATTTATAATACGTCCAGTGAGTTATGCTGGATGATTGGAATGGTTTTATAATAATGAATTTTGAAACTGATTTGGTATACAAAAAAAATTGGTTTCTTAAATGCATTTTCGAAACGGTTTTTGACAGATTTCAAACTACCACTGTCATAAGAGCTTATAGGGTTATTTATTACTTCTAGTTGTGTCCATAGACATATTGGTCGATATAAAAGGTTATTTTCATTATAAGAATATATATTTATATAGAGGTAGGTTTATGATTAGATATAGATCTTATAAGTATAATGATATTTATGCAGTTTATGAGATATGCATAGAAATCGTACATTTCAGAAATCATTTGAGTTGTATATGGCTGACATCAATGCATGATGGCATGATTACATCCATGTGTAAATACAATTATTTGTATATGTTGTGAGTTTACATAGAGGGAATATTTTGTAAAACACTAGTGCACGTTAACACGTTTACATATACATGTATACATTGTCTATGAATGTTTAATAGAAAGAATATTTAATAATATTGATTTGATGATATTTCAAGAAAATTAAAGAAAGAAAGATATTAAAATTACCTAATCCAGGATAGCTTTAAGAGTACAAGAAAGTAAAAAGAAATTAGGTTAGCGCAGTGGTAGCATGATGGGTCCGTTATATTGGTTAATGATATAAAAGTTTAATGTATATGATATAGATGCTTGATAATGTGTACACTAAACATAATTTAATATATGTGTGTGATCAAATGAAAAGGATCAGTAATATAATTGTAAATGAATAAGTTATAACAGATTGGTTCAGATTCTGTAAATATTGCATGGTCACATAGACAGCCAGGTTAATATAGAAACAAGACTCAGATTTTGCATGTGCGTGACGCTCAAGGAATGAGCATAGTTACTTACTGAGTCTTATGACTCACACCACAATAGTGTATTAGTTTTGCAAGTTGGTGATCCGATCAGTCAACTACGGACATAAGAGCTTGAAGAGCCGGTTAGCAGTACTATAGTCAGCCAGTCACCAGGTTTTGGGAGTATAAGGGTCAAGTTGTATAAGTCTAGTTGTAAAGTAATTGAGTTGTATAACATAGTTATATAGAGTTTAAGTTTGTAAAGTTTTTATTTATATGTATTTTTGGGCGTGAACCCAATTTTATTAAGCCTTGAATTGATTATTTTAGTGTTAGATTGTTTATTGGGCCCTGTAGGTTGTATGGAGGTGCTGGACTTTGATCTAGGTTGCTTGACTTTTAACAGAGGTCATGCCAAAATTTCGTCAGAATCGGAGGCTTATGGAGGAAAAATTAGCATGTGTTGGCTTAGGCGGGATGCTACATTTTATGGCTGGTTTTATATGTTTTGGCATATTTAGTACTTGACATGACTAATTATCGACAGGACGTATCACATGTGTTGGCATAATTAATACCGGAAAATTATGAAATAAATTGATTGGGAAATAATTATAATTTATATTTTATGAAAACTAAAAATTATTTTATATTTGAAATATCAAGAGTAGATCCCCTAACCCTATAATTTTATTTTATTGTTTTTATTTTATTAGTTAAATTATTATTTTATCCTAATAAATCTTTTCCCTCTGGATCGACTCCGGGCTTATCGGGTTATTTTGTTATTTCAACACTCTTATATTTGGCAGTAAAGAACTACTTTTTGAGTGTGTCACCTTTTTGGCGCTGTTGTCGGGAATAAAATTTAATAGAAAGAGTAATAATTTAATATTATCATATTTTTCACTTTTGTGTTGTTTTGGTGTGTTTTTTTTATAAAAAAAATCTTTTTTATTTTTTGTTGTTTGTGAATTTTGTGAAAAAAAAAACACTTTGTTAAATTATAGTTTCGGGAATCTGACTTTAAAAGACATTGTTTGATGATTTATAAGAAAATTGGATGAGAAGCATATCCTCGACCCATAGAGGGTGTAACATCTCTGATATGGGAAATGCTACTAGCAGGGGATAGACCGTACTAACCCTATAAACCTCTGACTCGGATAACTGCTATTCAATTTCGGATACTCTTTTCTCTATTATGTATGTATGATATGCATGAGACCGTAGCCCAAACTCAACAACTTATCGTGCAAAATCAACTCAAAAAAAAAATTGTATACATAAAACATGTGTCTTTAAAATGACTACGACATGAATAGAAACTGATATATGACTTCTATTTTAACTCTTATTGGAATCTTATGCTCTCTGACTCTGAACTAGTGGACTCAGATCCACTAGTGACTGCATCAGTTTCTGTCCTCTCGAGCTCGTCCTCCTATAATACCTGTAAAACAAACACTGGGAGTGGGGAGGTTAGATCACTGTATGATCTAAGTGAGTGGATGAAAACTGAAAACTGATGTAAAAGCTTTTGGTTTCAAAACCATAGAGTCAAAAACATCTTTATATGAAAACTCTTTTCTAATAATCTTCTTAAATCTCTTTTTATAAAACTTGTCTCTCTGAAAACTGCTTTTGAAACTCTTGTTCCAGAAAACTATTTCTAAAATCTGAATTCTGAAAACTATGTACTGAAAGTCTGATAACTGTGAGCTATTCTATATCTTAAAAACCTTGAAGTATGAGCGTGTTACGTATTGTCGTTCCCCCATACGCCTAACTATAGCGAGCTGTGCAAATCCATGACTTTGGGGTGTTACGTATCCCCTTCCCCCAAATCATGCCAATACTGTCTCTAAAGCTGGTGGTCTTGGGGCTTTACGTATCGCCGTCCCCCAAGCCACAAATAAGAACTGGGGGTGCGGATCTATGCTACCACCCAAGCTTTGAAACTATGGTCTAAGGGCATTAAGTATCGCTGTCCCCCTAACCCTACTCTATGATCTGAGGGCATTATGTATCGCCATCCCCTCAGTCCTCTACTTGTGCATATGTCTCTGTCTGTCAATTCCAAACTATATCAGTTTCATAATGGGGTGATTTTTCCCTCATGCCCCGAAAAACCATAAAATCACGCTTTAAAAACTTTTCTGTCTAAAACATAACTTAAAACATAAATTTCATGAAATATCTGTAATAAAATAAATCTAACGCCCTAAAGTGTAAAAAGATAAGTCTGATATCAAAACTTAATAAATAAAACCAGTTTAAGAAAAGAAGTCCACTCATTATTTTAGAATCTGACCGGCATTGCTGCTCACAGAAGGAATTCTAGTTCCTGCTATAATCTAAAACTAACAATCTTGGTTAGAACTAGGCTGGGGAACATACTCCGCAGTAAACTAAATTCGTCCACTTAAATACTTATATCATTCTAAGCGTATTATCTTATATCATGATATATTGTGTAATTATAGACTGATACGAGACCCATAGGGTGGCCTCTAACATGCTAGGGTGGAACTGGAATGGTCCAAAATAAATTTGGCGAAATTTCTGTCTTCGCGTCGTGACATAAAGGTCTTGCGCGTCGTGATACGCATCATCCAGAAGCTTCCCATGAATTCGAAGACGCGTCGCGATGTAAGTTCTTCCTGCGTCGCGACGCAGACCTGATTCCCAGGTTTCTGCCTTGTTTCTTTTTGCTTAGATCTTCCTAAATGCATCCCCAAACTTGCATAACACCTCCAATACACAATCCACAAATTACATCAACTTCACACATACCATTTATCATCATCAATCACTCATTTAACCACTTAACCATCATTACTAATTAATTCTTTAAACTTTCCAAACATAAACAACTTACCCCATAACCCATTTATTTACTAATAACCACTAATATGCAAACATAATATGCCACTACAACTACCATAACATCAATTTTCCAAAATCTCATAACTTGAAATTTGGGTCTAGCTTCATTACCTTCTTTTCGTTGGATTATCCACTCTTCAAGGTCTCTAATGGTTGCCATGCTCACTTTGCTTCATCTCTCTCCTCTTCTTTCTTTCTTTCTTCTTCTTTCTTCTTTTCTTTTTCTTCTTCTTCCCTATCCTCACGTCTTCTTTCTTTCTTTCTTCTTTTTCATTTTCATTTGGAAAAGTGAATAGTATCCCCTTTTATACTTGGGCTTATTTGATATCTTGAAAATGGAGAAAAGTGTAGAAAGTTTGAGAATTTTTCATTTGACCCCAAAATCACTATTCATCCAAAAATTTTTCTTGCCTTATTAACCTATTTCTGGTCAAATTTGGAAAAATATTCAACATGAAAATTTTAGATCTTGATCTCAGCTTTCCGACGATATAAAATTCATAGAAATCAGAGTTTATATGAAAAAGTTACACCCTAAATACCTCGAGCTGTCCAAAGGGAACACTGTACAGTCTCATCATGGGACTTCGAGAAATTTACCGATTTTCCCCAAAGTCATCTCATGAATATATTTGAGTCTCAATATAATTTACTCTATGTGCCTTCGTTCCTTTCATAACAGTAAAACTGTGTATAGTTGTAAAAACTATCGGTCGTTACAAATTCTCCCCTCCTTAAATAGGATTCGTCCTCGAATCCTTTCTAAACTTAAGACTCTTCCATAGATCAAAGAGTTTTTGGGCTCTCTTCCTATACCATTAGCTGAACTGACTTTATACTCATAGCTATTTTGTACCATTTGCTAAGACTCTTTACCATTTTACGAACTAACTTACGTTTGCCTTAATCTTTCTATTATCTTGGATTATGTTTTGTGCTACTTAAATTCTTGATCGAGAGGGGGACTCTTCATCCTATTCCTATAACTCCTGCTGGTTACTTTATACTATGGCTATGCTAAAGTCCTTATGAGGCACCAAAGAATCCTCATTCCTAGATTTTTCATTATACTCTGCTTACTTTAGCTCATTATAGTTTGAGTTATCAGCTCTAAACGATACTAGGGTTGTGGTTTACATCAGTCCTTCTATTTCTTGACTGTTTATACTTCTTATATCCATTACAAGAGATATATCTATGAGTCATCCGTTTGAGAACTCAATGTCTTTTTCCTATTGTATAACTATTGGGCTAGGCTTTTTGGCTTGACTCTGAAAGGTACAATATAAATGATATGCTGCTTACTGGTTCTTCGCTACATTTCTCTTACATCTGCTTATCTGTATTACTTAAAACCTTGTGATGTAGGGTCGGACTCTTTATGTAGTTTTTGCTTACTATTATCACTTATCCAATGGCTTCACTGGGAGCTTATAGTATGTATACTTATGCCTACACTAACTTTCATTCCTTTACTTTCATCATTACTGCAAACCTGGTTACAGTATTCTTTACTTACTTGCTCTTTCAAAGGTTAGTGCTATCAAGGGTCATCATTATATTTTTATGTAACTAAACCTTGTCTTGGAGATTCTTCTGTTATACTAACTGTAATTTGCAGTAACTTATGTCCTCGTTTCTGTACCGTTTGATTCATCTAACAAACCACCGATACCAGTGGCTTAGGCCGTCCCAAACCCATAGTGGTTTGGTCAACTAAGTTTGGGGCTGGGTACTTAATGTGCTTTAAGTGAACTAACATGTAAGGGATCTTTTGTTGCATTTCGATACTACGTAACCTTGTAGTTAAACACTTTGTCCTTACTTACTAGGTACTCATCTACTACCGTTACTGCACCTCCATAAATTTACTTCCAATCTTTTTCCTTTGCACTCTTTTTGCCTTCTGATTGTCTTATGCTATACTAAGAACTCATGTGGTCTATGTATCTGGTTATTATTCAAATGATATATTTTCCTTTCTATATCCATTAATGTGGCTAACAATGGTTCCTTTCTATCCTAGTTAATTCTTGTCTACTACTTTCTTCTTGTACCATACCATCTGATCAACTTCTTTCTTAACTCTTTGATCCAACACTGTTTCTTACTTTTATTCTATTCTTAAACTATGTCTAAAGGTCTTTTGTCCAGTTTTCTTCTATTATACTTTCACTTATTCCTGGAATGTCTTGAGGCAACCATTAGGATGCACCTTGTTGTTATTGTCTAACGAGGGTTGGGTGGGCGGGACTTTGTTCTAAGGCCTTTCTAGTTATGGTGGCCTAGTTGCGCATACTGCTGAACTATAAACTTAGAACTCTCATGTATATATGTCTACCATCTTTTCTCATGCCAAGGTACTACTGCTAAAATTGTCTGATTTGTCTCTTACAACTTTACTTTTAATCTTTTTGAACTCTTGAACACACTATTTCTTCTGCAAAGTCCTTCTAAGGTCGTGCTCTCTTAGAATTTCCTTGTACTGCCTCCGTACTTTTCCTATTTTATCTATATTGTTTAACCTTCTAAAGTTGTTACTTTCTTTATCTAGGTGCCACTATTCTCTCTTTACTATCTTTCCTAAGAAAATCACTATGCAGCATAGGTTTCTTTCTTATCTCATTCCCTTGAACTCCTTACATCTTTACTCTCATGAGAACTCTATCAGCTTTACTTACTTAGGACGTCTTTTACTAAATACTTTGGTTCAGGTGTTACTATTTTCTAGTTCTCCTTTCTCAAAATAATGAGGCTCTTATGAGTCATATTCTAAACTCTTGAGAGTCGCTCTCTCTGGTTCCTTTGTTTATTTGAGCCTTTACTTCCCTAAGGGATTATAATTTTAAAACAACTTCTAGATTTGGCTTGACGTACTATGCTTCCAATTATTCTATCTCATGTAAAATATTGTCATCTTCTTAATTACCCTATTCTGTCTCTCACTCTTCTTTACGAGTTCTAATTCTTTACTAGTGCTAAGTTGAGGTATGAGTACATCTATTCTCTAAGGATCAATAGGTACGCATTTCTACTTTACACTTAGGCTCTGTGATGATCTGGTTAGTGTTTGCATGCTTTCTAGTATCAAGACTTCTAGAAGGAAGGGTCGTCATTTGTTCTACATGGACCTGGTCGTCTACTCCATGTCTTAAGATCCTTTGTTCTTTATCGACTGCTCTAGGGTCTTCACCTATCTTGCTGTCTCTAAACTTTGTTACCTATATTACTAGACATACTAAATTCTTTTATCACCTCATATTTCCTGCTTACTATTTTCATATCATGTTCTTTTGCTTTACGCCATGCTTCTGAGGCTATTATAGGTTAGTACTTCTGACTACTTCTTAAGTTTTTTCTCTCTGCTCTAACAATAATCATAACTAGACCGCACGCTGACTTATCTTAAATCTTTGGGCTATGCTAGGGTCTTTCCTTTACTTCCTCCAAGCTTCATTTTCTAAATTAATTTTTCTTAGAGTAAGCTCTTATCGGGCTCCCTCACTGATATTATATCTATATTGGTAGGGGCATGGGAAAAAATCTTGGTATCCTTGTTCCGGTACTTTATATCCTGATAGGGTCTATCTCTCATGTAAGTTAGGTATGAGATAACCTCCATCAGAACAGCTTCCTTGACTGGCATTACAATAGGGAAAGGTTCTAGATAGGTCGAGGCTTTATCTATCAGATTCCTTGACTAGGGAAACTAATCGTTATTTTGGCCGTCCTCTATCTTATCTTCTTACAGGCTTGAGTTCGAGAAATCTAAAATCTCTTTACCCTTATGGCATCTCGCATCCATCAGAAGCCTTCACTAATAATACTGATTTCTCACTTATTGTGCCTTATATCTGTTCTTGGTTATTCAGGAACTCGTTATCTATACGGGGTGCTCGAGAGTTATTAGATCAATTGAAGAATTTTTGGGAAGGAAAGAATTCTTACTTGTAAGGAAAAGACTTTACTTAGGTCTACTCGTTATTTTACCTTTATTTGGATTTGATATATCCTTCTTTACTATAAGTTATGGTATTTTCCTTATTACTTAACTCCGTCTCTCAAATTCTTGTTTTTACAGATTTCAGCATTTCTTATTTGTTTCTATTCCTATATCTCTATCTACTTCCAATTGCTTAGATATCTACCTTTTGTCTCTTATTCGCTTCTTAATTTTTTCTTTCGCTTCCTATTTTCCTGAGTGGGTACTAATGGGACTTCACTATCTATAGAAAGTACTTGAGACTACTAGTTCGGTTTGAAGAAATGTTCTAAGGAGGAATGAGATCTTAATTCTAGGCACTCTATTACTTGTTCAGGCTCTTCTATTCTCTTTTATTTTCCTGGATAGATATCCTCAAAATCTCACCACCTTATTCCATCTCCTTACTATTCTTTATCTGTGGCCACTTATACTCTTATGCATCATTCGATACCTTCTTATTGCTTTCCTTTTTCACTCCATTGATAACTTTAAAATCCTAATGTCTGGTTTCATAGCTTGTTTTTTCTTTCGAGGATATACTAAATAACTTCGAGAAGGTTCCTAATATTGGATCTAGAGTATGATTATTTTTATAAATAATACTATTTGATAAGTTTATGAAGGCTAACTAACCTGTCAATAGATCTTTGAGGATGTACTCTAGGATCGGATACTGGAGAGGTAATGCCTTGCGTACAAATATCCCGGACATACTACATAAACCAGACTCTATCACTCTGCCCACTGTAGTCACTTACACCCTAGACCATGCTCTAATACCATCTTTGTAACATCTCCGATCTAGGAAATGCTACCGACAGGGGATAGACTGTACTAACCCCATAAGCATCTGACTCTGATAACTTCTATTCAATTTCTGATACACTTTTCTATATTATGTATGTATGAGACCATAGAGCAAACTCAATAACTTATCGTGCAAAATCAACTCTAAAAAAAATTGTATACATAAAACTTGTGTCTTTACAATGACTATGACATGAATAGAAACTGATACATGACTTCTATTTTGACTATGATTGGACTCTTTGCTCTTTAACAATGAACTGGTGGACTCAGATCCACTAGTGACCGCCATCAGTATCCGTTCTCTCGAGCTCGTCCTCTTGGAATACCTGCAAAACAAACACTGGGATTGGGGGGTTGTTGGGTTTCTACTATAGTCCCAAGATCATTCAAGCTATGAAATCAATGTGAATACAATAAAGAAGTATGGCAGAATCATACTTACAAAGATCGGATTTTGATGCGATGAACACAAAACATTTTCTTCAAGCTTCTCCTTCTAGGTTCGGCCAATGGATCATTTGTGCTCCTTGTTGAAACTTCAAGCTCCAAGCTTTGTTTATAGATTCCATGCTAATGGGAAAGGTTTCTCCATCACCTTTGTATAACCCCTTTAAGTGCTAGCTCTTTGTGAATTTTGTAACAAAAATCACCATTTCCCTCCTTGAACTTTCTGCCATGGAAGAGAATTTGAGAGAGGAGAAAAAATGGCCCTTGGCCGTGAGATGAGGGAGAGAGAGAGAGAGATGGATTGTTGTGTATTTGTTTTCTAAAAACAAAAATAAAAACAATTACCAAATTTCAAAAATTGGTACAAGACTTAAAGTCTTCCAACTACCTCCATCAATCATGAATAGTGACAAGGTGTCATTCACCAAAAGGTGACAAGACTCCGATCACATGAATGACTGATGATGTGACGCTTGATGTGACTTATAGGCCCCACTTGATTCAAAATGCAAGAGGTCCCGCAAATACTCCCGGGCTCGGATCCGCTAATTTCGAATTAATGAATTTTTTTTTTGTTGCGACGTAATTAAATCAAATTTAATTAAATAATTATGCCTAGCAAAATTATTGTTCACGTTGCTAGCGAATTAATTCTAAATTAATTTGTTCACCCGAATTAAATTCCAATTTTAATTTCGCGTTGAAATCTAATTTCGTATAATATATCGAATATATTATTTTATCGATTAATTCCAAATTAATCGTTCTCTCTCTTTAAATAATATTTTATCCTAGATAAAATATCTCCGTAATTAATCCCAAATAAATTTCTCTCTCTAATTAATTAATCCCAGATTAATAATGTTAGAATCATACGTCATCGATGAATCTTCGGGAAGCGACCCATGAGATCCCCAGATATGTTGGAAGTAAATCCGGTCGTCGGACTATCCGAACACGTACGTATCTAGTACTATATTTTTACCAATTTACAAGACATGGTTGGCTTCTAGCAAAGCACCGTGCCTACCCAATTATCAAGAAATATTCTTAAAGGAATATATAATCTGTATCAGGCGTAGTTTACGTAGTATTGCATATTGCGATCCAGTATCGGATGTTCACGTGCAAGGCCAGGGGCTGAAATAGTGTTTGCCCCGTATGAAGCACACATCGGATGTCTGGTAACTAGTCTCTATAATCGGATAAACATGACCTTGCCATATTATCCCGATGACTGCAGTACATAAGAGTACTAGTTTTGTATCCTACGTGATCATCATCTCTACTATAACTGAAGTGATATTTCCATCTTGACATCACACCCAATACACTATGATTCTCAATATACCCAGAAGAGGCGTACATAGAACTTGTTAAAGCCCTGGACGACCAAAACCAAAGTATATTGATTGTCGCAAGGATTAGCGGTGCAAGTCTCAGGTTAAGACCAAATACACCTACCCTTATTCGGACTTCCATAGACACATAGTTATACTACCAATGGAATTCCGATGGGTCTTTCCAGAGCGAAATTATTTTCCGTACCATCGGTAAATTAAAACCTCCTATTACACTTGCATGAGTATCCAATACCCAAATATATAAGAACTATGTCGTTATGCTCCCACAACGCGCACAAGTTTATTACTAGTATATTCCGCATTATCAATGTCCAATCTCGATAATACTACAACTAGGGATATTTAATGATGAAACCTTCGTAGATTGATACTGTCTCATATCATCTCAATCCGAAACTAATCATAAGGATCTTCTATCATTTATATATCTTGGTAATCCAATTACAAATGATAAAAGAGTAATTTCCTTTGTCACATAGTTAATTTGTACAACAACAACATGATGTGTACAAATAGTGATGCTATAGGTCATAATTGTCCAACAATCTCCCACTTGGCCTATAGCCAATCTCTCAAGTGTCCTACACCCAAACTATAAAGGGTTCGCTCAAACTTCTACTGAGAAAAGGCTTTCGTCAGCGGAATTTCAAGGTTATCATCTGATGCGATTTATTCAATCATCACATCGCCACGATGTATGATCAGAACGAATAAGATGAAAATATTTAAACTACATATCGAATCTTTGATGAGACCGTTAATTCTTTAGCATACGCTGAGGCCTAGCTCAGCTGCTAACAGAACCATTTCTAATCTAATTAGAATTATTTAGATCGAAAATACTTCTTTTTTGCTGCGACAATTGCAGTAAAGTTCCGCTTTTATTGTGTATTCGGCAATAATATCTTGCTTGGAAGATTTCCAGCTCACTGTTCTATTATTCAAACTATATAGTACCCTTAATACGACATATAGTCGATTTTATCGGTATAGAAACTTGCAGTAGTGAACCTAGTCACTTCAAGTTCTTCTTCTCTATAGTTTAAGAAAGCATCCTTAGTTCGTCTAAGATACTAAAGGTTGTTCTTAACATCAATCCAGTGACCATTACTTGGATTGGCCTGATTGTGACTCCATATGCTCAAAGCATATGAGACACCAGGTCACGTATATTTATCAATGTACGAGTTCTCGGAGAGTACCAACAACTTTTAGATCCTAGAATAAAAGTTATCTCTCCCAAGTATTATATGGAGAATTTTCATGAAAGCCAAGCTTTCACCGATTGTAATTATGGGAATGTCATTTTCAAGAAACGATATATCATCATTACATAGGACATTCATTGTTAGTGCGCTCCCAATAACCTCCTTATATACACAAGAATCATATATTTTTTGAATTAAATCATATACTATTATGATTACATCAAAACATTAGTTCCAAGAACATAATGCTTGCTTCAATCCATAAATGGATCGATTTAACTTGCAAACCTGGTTTGCTTGTTTTGGTACGATAAAACCGTTAGGATGTTGTTAAACATCCTCCAAAAGGTTTCCGTTAAGGAAAACGATCTTGACATTCCGCTATCATATTTCATGAATGAAACATGCAGCATTAGCAAGTATTATCCAAATGGATTCTACCATGGCAACGGGTAAAAGGTTTCGTCGTAATCGACACTATGTTGATGACGATGCCTTTATGTACAAGCCTAGCTTTGTACACTTGTTTGTTGCCATCATGTATGTCTTCATCATGAAGACTCACCAATAGGCACAATGCCTTTTGGTGCATCAACCAGTATCCAAACATGGTTGATTTACATGAAATCCATTTAGGACATTATGGCACTTTGCCATAAATAGGTAGTCGATACCTTGTATCATTTCCTCATACGTTGTCAGTTCATATTCCTCAATAAGATTGACATCTTTATGAGGTGAGATCAGAAACCCATACCTCCCAGGATGTTTTCTGACTCTCTCCGACTTGTGCGGTTCTTGTGTATTTGAAGATTATTGGTACAGTTTCATCCTTGATGAACTGTTTGTGTTCCATTAAAGAATTAGCGCCAGGAACAGTATTACTCTGATTTTCATCGAGTTTCACTTTTCTCCCACTTACCACTGCATATAGGTATTCCACTTAGGAAAACCGCATGGCGAGCAACAATTACATTATTCTCTTGTGAGATGTATAAGTACTATACTTTTGTTTCCCTAGTATAACCTACTATTAGGCACTTATCCGATTTGGGTTCTAGTTTGGTATCATCTAAACATATGCCTAGCATTCCCAAATCTTCAGGAATGAGAAAACCCGATTTCTTTCCTATTAATATCTAATATGAAATCTGTCTAACAGATTTTCATGGAACCTTATTCAAAATAAGTATTACACTGTTTAATGCTTATCCCTTGAAGGAAAATGGTAGCTCAGAGCGACTCATGATTAACCTTATCATGTCTAACAAAATTTGGTTTATCCTTTCGGACACACCATCAGAATTGAGGTGTTCTAGGAAGAGTTTGTTGGATAATTATGACCCATAGCGTCACTATTTGTACAAATCATGGTGTTGTTGTACAAATTAACTATGTGACAAAGGAGATTGCACTCTTATCATTTGTGATTAGATCACCTATATGTATAAATGATGAGAGGTCCTTATGATTTTTTCCTTGATTGAGAATGATATGAGACAGTATCAATCAACGAAGGATAAATCATTAAATATCCCTAGTTAGAGTATTATCGAGACTGGACATCGATAAATGCGTAAAAGACTAGTATTACACTTGTACGCGTTATGAGGGCATAACAGTATAGTTCTCATATATTTGGGTATAGGATACTCATGCAAGTGTAGTAGGAGGTTGTGTTTCACCGATGGTACATGAAACAGCTTCGCTCTGGATAGACTCCCTCGGAATTCCATTGGTAGTATGGCTATGTGTCTATGGAAGTCCGAAATCAGGGTAGGTGTATTACTCTTAACCTAAGACTTGCACCGCTAATACTTGCGACAATCAATACACTTTGGTTGCGGTCGTCCAAGGCTTTAACAGGTTCTGTGCACGCCTATGGGCTTTAACAGGTTCTGTGCATGCCTATACTGGGTATATTAAGAATCGCAGTGTGTTGGGTGTGATGTCAAGACGGAAGTATCACTCCATTCATAGTTGAGATGATGTCACGTAAGATACGGTACTTGTGCTCTTAAGTACTGTAGTCATCGGGATGGTATGACTATGTCATGTTCATCCTATTATAGAGACTAGTTACCAGAGATCTGACATGTGCTTCATACGGGGCAGACACAATTCCAGCCCCAGGCCTAGAACGTGATCATCCGATACAGGATCAAAATATGCAATACTACGTATACTGCCTGATACAGATCCTTTATTCCTGTAAGGATATTTCTGGAAAATTGGGTAAGCATGACGCTTTGCTAGAAGCCAACCTTGTCTTGTAAATTGGTAAAATATAGTACGAGGTATTTACGTGTTCGGATAGTCCGATTACCGTATTTACTGCCAATATATCCGGGGATCTCATGGGTCACTTCTCGAAGATTCACCGATGACGTATGAGTCGCACTTTAATTAATCTTGGATTAATTAGTAGAGAGAGAAAATTAATCTGGGATTAATTACAGAGATATTTTATCTAGGATAAAATATCATTTAAAGAGAGATAACGATTAATTTGGAACTAATCGGTAAATTAATATATTCGATATATTAAACGAAATTGGTTTTCGACGCGGATTTAAAATTAGATTTTAATTCGGGCGAACGAATTAATTTAGAATTAATTTATTAGTGACATGAATAGTAATTATGCTTGGCATGATTATTTAATTAAATTAGATTTAATTATGATGCAACGGAAAATTCGTTAATTTGGAATTAGCGAACCCGAGCCTGAGATTATTTGCCAGCGCATTCGCATTTCGAATTCGAGTGCGGCACGCAAGTTAAATCAAGCATCAAATCATTAGTCGCATCGAGTGTCAAATCGCTAGTCGTTTCAAGCGTCAAATCACTTGTCACTTTGAGTGATGTGACTTGACAACTTGATTGATTGAGTGATATTACAACATGTCACTTGATGGATGTGACTTGATATGAATAGTGATGTGAGTTGTGGAAGTGGTTGATGGCTTTGATTGTTTTACTTTTTAAAGCAAAATTTGTGTATATCTTTTTATAAAACAATTACAAAAACACTTAACACATTTATCCCTCTCTCTCATCCACCTCTCCTCTCTTATCTCTTTCTTCTTCACACGCCCAAGGGGCAAAAACTTCACTGGTTTTTTGTTAAAACCGTGAGCAGTAGGAAGCATGAGTGTGTGATTTTTGTGGCAAAATCATAAGAGCTAGCACTCCGAGAGACATGCGAAGGTGATAGGGAAGTCTACCTATGAGCCGGGAATCAAATGACGAAGCTTGGATCTTGGTTTCTTGTTGATTGAAGGCCGAAACAGTGAGCACTTCACTACCACTGTCGTGAGCAGTCCATGGAGTAGAAATGGAGTTTTTTTCGTCAAAGCGTCGCTCAACCGATCGATGTGAGTATTGCGCAACTTCGTTGATTTGTATTCACACATGTTTCATGCTTTTTTAATGGTCTTGGGACCTTATCAAACACTAACAATGGTATTAGAGCAAGGTTGAGCATGAATGTTTAGGGCTTAAAATTTGGGTAAATTTGATTTTGAGCATGTATAATGAAATTGGATGAATTAGTATGCTTAAATGTGTTTTAATTGATGATTGATTAGATCAATTTGATGAAATTATGTTTGGAACATTTTTCCCCAAATTCCCTTGCTTGGCCGAGAGGTATATGCCCTAAATGGTCTTGGAATTTTTTATTTTTGATCATTGGATGTGTTGTAAATCATTTGGGATGTTGATTTAATGTCGATTGTGAAATTAATTGGATTGAATTCGAATCGGACATAAAATCCCCTCCTTGGCCGAGACTTTAAAGCATGTAATTGGGTTTGATTTTAATCAAAATGTGTTGGACATGTGATGATGATAATAAGCATGATTAATTAGGCTAATCGACATTTTAGAAACATTGATTTAAGAAGTGAATTATGTTATACACTTTAAAATTAATTAGATTATGAAATTGGACTTTTATGATTTAATTAATTGGGCTTGAATTGGATTTGGGCTTGAAATGTTGTAATTGGGCTTTAATGGGCTTGGTTGTACTAAGTTGGGTTTAGGCTAAATTGGTTGGATCCAATTGGGCCCAAAACCGCTTCCATAAAGCCCAAATGCGACTTAATGGACCTTTAAAGTTCAATTGGGCCTAATGGGCCTAAATTGATTTTTAGGCTTATGGGGTAACTCCCGGATTGGATTTTGGTTATTGGGTTTGACCCGAGTTGACCAAAAGTCCACGCCTTAAGAAATTAATTAAAAGCCCATTAGACTTTAATTTATTTGACGTTCATAAAGTGTAGTATTTAATTTGGAATTAAATAGCGAGTTAGTATTAAATATAAATTGAATTGGATTTAATCATGTAGTTTAATTTAATTCGAGAATTCATACTTTGAGTACTTATTCGCAAAATGAGTTTGACTCGAGCAAAATCAAATCGTTGTTTGAACATTGGATGGTCACTAATTATCAGATTAATTAATTTGATTAGATTGATTGATAACATGCTTGTGTGAATACATGGTTGCGATGCATGAATAATGTATATCGGATGGATATTAGATGGGTGGGATAATTTTAGAAATTATTGTAATAAATTTGATTTATTAATTGGACATGCGTGTCCAGTCTTATCATCTCCTTATTCTTTGTATTCTCTTCTCACCTATTCCCCTCAATGTAAATGAGGTTTCTTTAGAAGTGTATTGTAACGGGTAGAAGTAAATACATGTGCTAGTGGTAGAGAGAAAGGTAGAGATTTGATCTAGGATCAATGTGTAAAGTATCCATCCTTATATCATTATTATTTTTCATATGCGCTTTATTATGTGTTTAGAATGCATGTTTAAGGGTGTATGATGATGAGACCTTAACAAAGATAATAAATTGGTTGCCAATTTGCACTCGAAAAATCCTCGCAAAATATTAAACATCTTTCCTTCCATTGAGTGATTCTCACTCAAGATCCGAGACTGGCATTGGCTTGTTGGCCAAAGTCAAGGCTTTTTTCCGTCGAGGATGTGTTTGAATCACGAAGGCTTTGTTCCATATTGCTGTCTTGTCCAAGTTGTGGTTTGTTGGCCAAAGTCAAGACCACTTCTTGTCCATCGACATTGATTACGAAGCTTTCCATGGTCAATGGGTCGCGCTTAACTGGGATCACTAAGTTTGTTGTGCCAAATCCAAGACTTAGTTGATTCAGAGGAAAAAGGTTAGGTAATACATTGGATGTATTGGCATATATAAGATATATGTTTCGGACTTGGATGTCCCCCTACCAGATCTAGGAATTGGATTGGATCCAATTGATCTTAAAGATTTACCTAGTTAATTATCATACAATTTGTTGCCAGAGTCAAGATTGTGTGATATTTAACGAGATCCTAGCCCGCTAGGAAACACGATTTCCCGAGTACTCGACAGAGGGTTAGAGGCTCGCCGAAAAATAGTAGGAGGCAATAATTGAATTGCAATATTCATTTAATTACTTGCCATACGCGCTCAATCACAAATATCATTCGTCGTTATAACTTAAATGTTAGTTGGACTAATATTTAAATCGTTGTTTAAATTAACAATTAGACTGTATTCAAACTATTCATTTATAGTTGATTTTGTAATTGGATTATAGTAATTAATATAATTGATTTTAATCTATTAAATTATAGTTGATTAAATAGTTGGACTATTGTAATCATTATAATAAATAGTGCATAAATCGTTGATTAAATAGTTGGACTATTTGAATCAAGATGTAATTGAAAGATCGACATTTAAAACATAATTCTAGGGAAAATATATTTAAATGGTTTAATTTTCAAAATTGGGAATAAAATTCAGGATGGTCCTTGAAAAATAAATAAGTTACTTTATTTGATAAAATAACATATTATGCCTAAGTTCGGAGTTAAGCAAATAGTCGAGCATAATCTTTGAAAGATTTATGTAATGATAACTTTAGTGCTTAATCCATTAAGCTTGTCGCTGTAGACTACTTAATTTATTTGTCATAACAAAGGATTAGATCCTTAAATTATGATATTGAAATTAAAGGATCTTAATAAATCTATATTTAGATTATAGAAGTACAAAATTACAATAAATAACTCTTGGAGAGTTAATGACTATTCTCAATGAGATAAAGTCAAACTTTGCAATTAGGCAAGTAGCGCAAGGCGCACCTTACTTCGATATTCTAGAAGGCCAAGGCTTGACCAAAGGCTTCTGGAGTGTTGAAATAGGCAAAGGCAAAATCATTATAATCTTCTGGGAAGATAAAGGACAAATTCCAAAATTGTCTGCCTAAATTGTGGCAAACGGGATCGCGGAAGCGTGACTGCCGTTTCGACAAAGCAGACATGAAGGATTTGAAGACAAGCAAGGATCCGACTTCAAATATGTTTGTCAACATTATGTTCAGTACTAGTATTAAAATTAGATTTTAAATACTTAATGTGGTACATAAATATGTACTGATGTGCAGAATCTGCTGTGAGCATGATACTTACTTTAGTTGAGATTTAATCTGCGAATAGGAAACCGAATGAAATTCGCTGTTTTAACCGTAGATACCTAAGTTTAGGAACTATCCTCGGGTACGTACTTAAATTTGGAAACTGTTATAATGTAACTAGTTTGACTAGATACATTATCTCTATATCAGTGTTTAACCCGCTGCGGGTGAACCTTTATATTTTAAAACACTAAGTGTTTCATTAGATAAAGATGATATTGAGAGAAACACATTAGATGTGAATAACAGTATTTATATTTTGAATATAAATAAATCTCACACGTATAACATGACAAACAAATAGCTCAAACTTATTTGATCAGAATAAACTAATTGTGGCATTGTTGTCTGGGACACAATGAAACAAGACTCGTATATCCACACTGTTGAAGAGTGGGTACTCGGACTGTTTTGATTCCAATCAAATAAAGTCTACGAATCTAGTTTATTGGGCAAAGTGCCTAAAACACTGTTTACATGGTAAAAGTGTGAATGCCACCGATCTGTTAGCCCTAGTTCATAGTGAAACAAGTAGGCCCATGTCTAGCTAGGCTAGATGTAGATATGAATATTTCGTGACCTTTACGGATGTGGCATCGCATTATGGTTAAGTGTTTCTTTTGAAGAACACAAATCAGAAACCTTTTAAAGTTTTCGACACGAAATAGACAAACAGATCGGCTAAAGTATTAAACCGTCACGGTAAGACCGTAATAGAAAATACTTAAACAATGAGTTTCTAGTATACTTGAAAGAGTATAGTATTCTTTCAAATGAGGACTCCTCCCGAAACACGTCAATTTGACGGTGTGAACGAAATGAGTAACCGAATTTTGTTGGACATGATAAGGTTAATCATGAGTCGCTCTGAGCTACCATTTCCTTCAACGGATAAGCATAAACAGTGCAATACTTATTTTGAATAAGGTTCCATAAAAAGCTGTTTGACAGATTTCATATTAGATATGAACGGGAAAGAAACTGGGTTTCTCAATCCTGAATAATTGGGACGCTAGGCATACGTTTGGATGATACCAAACTAAAACCCAAATTGGAAAAGTGCCATTTATAGGTTATCCCAGGGATACCATAAGTATTGTACTTATACATCTCACCAGAGAACAATTAGATTGTTGCTCGCCATTCGGTTTTCCTAAGAGGAATACCGATATGCAGTGGTAAGTGGGAGGATAGTAAAACTCGATGAAAATCCGAGTAATACTGTCCAAGACACTGAATCTTAATGGAACACAAATAGTTCATCAAGGATGAAACTATTACCAATAATCTTCGAATACACAAGAGCCGCATAGATCAGATAGATTTAGAAAATAACCTGAGGTATGGGTTTCTGATCTCACCTAATAAAGATGTCTATCTTATTGAGGTACACCAACTTACTACTTATGAGGTAGTGATACAAGGTATCGACTCCCAATTATGGCAAAGTTCCATATGAATCCGAAATGGATTCCATGTATATCAACTATGTTTAGACACTAGTTGTTGTACCATAAGGCATTGTGCCTATAGGTACTATATAACTCTTCAAGGAAGACATACATGGATGCCAACATACCAACGCATAAAGCTAGGCTTTTAGCGGAAAGGTATCTTTATCAACATTATGTTGATTATGATGAAACCTTTTACCTGTTGCCACGGTAAATCCATTTGGATAATGCTTGCTAAAGTTGTATATTTCATCTATGAAATATGACAGCTTAACGGGAAAATCACTTTCCTTTAACGGAAACCTTTTGGAGGATGTTTACAACATCCTGTCGGTTTTGTCGTACCAAAACTAGCAAACAAGGTTTGCAGGTTATTCGATCCATGTTTGGATTGAAGCAAGCATTGAGTTCTTGGAATTACCGTTTTGATGTAATCATAATGGTGTATGATTTGATTCAAAATGAATATGATTCTTGTGTATATAAAGAGGTTAGTGGGAGCGCACTGACAGTGGCTGTCCTATAAATAATGATAATACATCATTTCTTGGAAATGATATTCCCATAAAATAATCGGTGAAAGCTTGGCTTTCATGAAATACGGGTAATTACTGCAGCTGAGGCGGAAATAGAAGCCATTTGGGTCGATAACAAATCTAATTAGATTAGATATAGTTCTGTTAGTAGTTGAGCTAGGCGTCAGCGCAGGCTAAACAATTAACGGTCTCATCACCGATCCAGAAACATACTTTGATATTCATCTGATTCGTTCAGATCATACATCGTGGCGATGTGATGATCATATAAATCGCATCAGACGATGATCATGCAAATCCGCTGACGAAAGCCTTTCCTCAGTAATTTGATCCAACCGTATATAGTTTGAGTGTAAGACACTCGAGTGACTGGCTATAGGCCAAGTGGGAGATTGTTGGACAATTATGACCCATAGCGTCACTATTTGTACAGATCATGGTGTTGTTGTACAAATTAACTATGTGACAAAGGAGATTGCACTCTTATCATTTGTGATTAGATCACCTAGATGTATAAATGATGAGAGGCCTCTATGATTTGTTCATTGATTGAGAATGATATGAGAAAGTATCAATCAATGAAGGATAAATCATTAAATATCCCTAGTCAGATATTTATCGAGACTGGACATTGATAAATACGTAAAAGACTAGTATTACACTTGTGCGCGTTATGAGGGAATAACGACATAGTTCTCATATATTTGGGTATAGGATACTCATGTAAGTGTAGTAGGAGGTTATGTTTCACCGATGGTACGGGAAACAGCTTCGCACTGGATAGACCCCCTCGGAATTCCATTGGTAGTATGACTATGTGTCAATGGAAATCTGAAATCAGGGTGGGTGTATTTGGTCTTAACCTGAGACTTGCACCGCTAATACTTGCGAAAATCAATACACTTTGGTTGCGGTCGTCCAGGGCTTTAACAGGTTCTGTGTACGCCTATGCTGGGTATATTGAGAATCGTAGTGTGTTGGGTGTGATGTCAAGACGGAAGTATCATTCTAGTCATAGTGGAGATGATGTCACGTAGGATACGGTACTGGTGCTCTTAAGTACTGTAGTCATTGGGATGATATGACTAGGTCATGTTCATTCGATTATAGAGACTAGTTACTAGACATCCGACATGTGCTTCTTACGGGGCAGACACAATTTCTGCCCTAGGCCTAGCACGTGATCATCCGATACTAGATCGAAATACGCAATACTACGTATACTACGCCTGATACAGATCCTTTATTCCTGTAAGGATATTTCTGGAGAATTGGGTAGGCATGGCGTTTTGCTAGAAGCCAACCCTGTCTTGTAAATCGGTAAAACGTAGTACGAGATACTTACGTGTTCGGATAGTCCGACGACCGTATTTACTGCCAACATATCTTGCGATCTCATGGGTCGCTTCCGGAAGATTCACCGATGACGTATGACTCGCACTTTAATTAATCTGGGATTAATTAGTAGAGAGAGAAAATTAATCTGGGATTAATTACAGAGATATTTTATCTAGGATAAAATATCATTTAAAGAGAGATAACGATTAATTTGGAATTAATCGGTAATTAATATATTCGATATATTAAACGAAATTGGATTTCGACACGAATTTAAAATTAGATTTTAATTCTGGCTAACGAATTAAATTAGAATTAATTCGTTAGCGACATGAATAGTAATTATGCTTGGCATGATTATTTAATTAAATTAGATTTAATTACGACGCAATGGAAAATTTATTAATTTGGAATTAGCGAATCCGGGCCCGAGATTATTTGCTAGCGCATTTGCATTTCAAATTTCCGTGCGGCACGCAAGTCAAATCAAGCGTCAAATCATTAGTCGCATCAAGTGTCAAATCGCTAGTCGTTTCAAGCGTCAAATCACTTGTCACTTTGAGTGATATGACAACATGTCACTTGATGGATGTGACTTGATGTGAATAGTGATGTGAGTTGTTGAAGTGGTTCATGGCTTTGATTGTTTGACTTTTTAAAGGAAAATTTGAGTAAATGTTTTTAGAAAACAATTACAAAAACACTTAACACATTTATCTCTCTCTCCTCCATCTCTGCTCTCTTATCTCTTTCTTCTTCACACGCCCAAGGGGCAAAAACTTCACTGGTTTTCTGTTAGAACCGTGAGCAGTGGGAAGCATGAGTGTGTGATTTTTGTGGCAAAATCACAAGAGCTAGCACTCCGAAAGACATGCGAAGGTGATAGGGAAGTCCACCCATGAGACGGGAATCAAATGACGAAGCTTGGAGCTTGGTTTCTTATTGATTGAAGGCCGAAACAGTGAGCATTTCACTGCCACTGCCATGAGCAGTCCATGGAGAAGAAATGGAGTTTTGTTCGTCAAAGCGTCGCTCAACCGATCGATGTGAGTATTCTGCAACTTCGTTGATTTATATTCACACATGTTTCATGCTTGTTTAATGATCATGGGACCTTAGCAAACACCAACAGAGTCCACTATGAAGGAATACTATACTCTTTCAGCTAGTCAAGAAACTTATTGTTTAAGTATTTTCCATCATGGTCTAACAGTGACACTATAATACTTTAACCAATCTGTCTAACGACTTCGTGTCGAAACCCTTTGATTAACTCAAAAGTTTCCGATTTATGTTTCAAAAGAAACACATAACCGTAACGCGATGCCACATCCGTAAAGGTTACGAAGTATTCAAATCCACCTCTAGCCTAGCTAGATATGGGCCCACTTACGTCACTATGACTGAGGGCTAACAGATCGGTGGCACTTACTCATTTTCCAAGTAAAAGGTATATTAGGTACTTTACCTAATAAACTAGATTCATAGACATCATTTGAATAGAATCAAATCCGTGCTAGTTTCCACTCTTCAAAAGTGTGGATATACGAGTCTTGTTTAATGTGTCCTAGACAACAATGCCACAAATATATTTGAGAGCTATTTATTTGTAACTTTATATGTTTGAGATTCTTTTATATTCAAAATATAAATACTGTTATTCACATCTAATGTGTTTATCTCATTATCATCTTTATAAAATAAAACACTTTAGTGTTCTAGAATATAAAGGTATACCTGCAACAGGTTAAACCCTGATATAGAGATAATGTTTCTAGTCAAACTAGTTACAATATAACAGTTTCTTAATTTAAGTACATGCCCCAATGGTAGTTCCAAAATTAAGAATTCTACGGTTGAAACAGCGACTTTCGTCCCATTTCCGATTCGCAGAACGATCTCATCTGAAGTCAGTATCCTGCTAATCAGCAGATGCTTTAAATCAGTACATATATTTATGTACCACTAATAGTATCAAAAATCCAATTTTGAAACTAATAGTGAACATGTTTATGACAAACATACTTGAAGTTGGAACCTTGCCCCATCTTCATTTCCTTCATGTCTACCTTGTCTATACGGCAATTATGCTTTCAGTAACCTTGTTTGCCACATTCTTAACAAACATCTTGGGATATGTCCTTTGTCTTCCTAGAAGACTGAGATGATTTTGCCTTTACCCTTTTCCACATCTCATAAGTCTTTAGCCAAGCCTTGGCCTTCTGGGATGTCGAAGTAGGATGCGCCTTGTGCTTCTTACCCTTTTGCAAACTTTGCCTTTGTATCCTTGAGCATAGCCATTAACTCTCCAGGAGTTTTATATTGCAATTTATTCTTCTAAGATCTAAGAATAGATCTATGAAGATCCTTCAATTTCAACATCGTGGTTTAAAGATCTAATCCTTAGTTATGACGACGAAATTAAAGAGTCAATGCGGCAAGGATAACAAATTAAGCACTAAAGTTATCATCATGTGAGTCTTCCAAAGATCATGCTCTACTATTTGCTCAACTCCGGGCTTAGGCCCGATATGTTATTTTATCAAAAAAAAATAATTTCTCAGTTCCCAGGACTATCCTGATGTACTATTCCCAATCTGAAAATTGGAGCCGCTTAAATACATTTTCACCTAGGATTATGTTTTAAGCGCTAATCTTTCAGTTTATCTTGATTTTAATAATCCAATTATTCAATCAACGATTTCAGGTACTTTTGTATATAATGATTACTATAGTCCAACTTTATAATCAACTATACTTTTAATATGATTAAATTCAAATATATTGATTACTATAATCCAATTATATAATCAACTATAATTTGAAATAGTTTGAATACAGTCCAACTGTTTAATTAAAACAACATTAAATATTTTTAAATAACGATGAAAATTGAAATGAGCTCGTTTTTGCAAGTATCTAAACGAAATTGCAAATTTAATACTTGCCTCCCACTATTTTTCGGTGAGCCTCTAATCCTCTGTTGAGTACTCGGGAAACCTAGTTTCCTAGTGGGCTAGGATCCCGTTAAATAACACACAATCTTGACTTTTGCCAACAAATTGTGTGATTCTTAACTAGGTAGATCTCTATGATCAATTGGATCTCATCCAATTCCTAGATCTAGTAGGTGGACATCCAAGTCCGAAACATATATCTCATATATGCCAATATATCCAATATATTCCCTAACCATTTTCCTCTGAATCAACTAAACCTTGGCTTTGGCACAACAAACTTAATGATCCCAGTTAAGCGGAACCCATTGACCTTGGAAAGCTTCGTAATCGATGTCGATGGACAAGAACTGATCTTGACTTTGGCCAAAAAATCACAACTTGGACAAGACACGCGATATGGAACAAAGCCTTCATGATTCAAACACATCCGCGATAGACAAAGGTCTTGAGTTTGGCTAAAAAACCAGTGCCAATCTTGGATCTTGAGAATGAATCATTCAATGGAAGGAAAAACGCTTAATATGTGTTGAGGGTTTTTCGTGTAATTGGAAACCAATTAATTATCTTTGTTAAGGTCTCATCATCATACACCTTCAATCATGCATTCTAAAAACATAATAAGGCGTGTACATAATTTTAATAATGATATGCGGATGGATACTTAAACACTTTGTTCCTAGAACAAATCTCTCACTTTCCTCTCTCCTGCTAGCACAAGTATTACTTCTACCCGATTACATAACATTTCTAAAGAAACTTCATTTACATTGAGGGGAATAGGTGAGAAGAGAAATACAAAGAATCAAGAGGTAATAGGCTGGACACGCAAGTCCAATTTAATAAATTCTAAATTTATTATAACAATTTCCAAAATTGCCCTCACCCATCTAATATCCATCTGATATACATTATTCATACATCACATTCATGTATTCATACAAAGTATGTTATCAATCAATCTAATCTAATTAATTAATATGAAATTAATGATCATTCAATATTCAAACAAAGATTTGATTTGCGGGAGTCCGACTCGTTTTAAGAATAAGTACTCAAAGTACGAATTCTTGAATTATATCAAACTACAATATTAAATCAAATTTAATTCGTATTCAATACTAATTCATATTTAATTCCAAATTAAATAACTACACTTTATTAATGAGCCTTTGCGACTTAAATTCTAAATCTAGTCTTAACGGGTCTCAAAGCCCGATTAACATACAATGTCATTTAATTAAAGTCCAATGGGCATTCAATTAATTTCTTAAGGCATGGGCTTCGGCAACCAAAGCCCAAGTAAGGAATCACCCTTTATGCCTAGAAATCAATTTCGGCCCATTAGGCCCAATTAAACTTTAAAGGCCCAATAGTCATATTTGGACTTTATGGAAATGGTTTTAGGCCAATTGGATCCAACCAATTAACCTAAACCAAACTTGGCCCAACCAAGCCCATTAAGCCCAAATACAACTTTACAATCCCAATTGCAAAATAAGCCCAATTAATTTAAATCACAAAATTCCAAATTTCAAAATTAAATTAATCTAAGTATATAGCCATAATTAATTACTCAAATTAATATTTCCAAAACACCAATTTACACAATTAATTATGCTTTTCATCATCAACACATGTCAAACACATTTGAATAAAAAATTAATCATTTTTCATGCTTTATCATTCACGGCAATTGTAGCGTTTTATGTCCGATTCCGAATTCAATCCAATTAAATCCTAAATCAACATTTCCCAAATGATTTCAACTCATCCAATGATCAAAAATAAAAATCACCATGACTTAGGGCAAGCTAGTCCATTCGGCCAAGCTAAATATTTTGGGGAAAATTCATCCAGTTCAATTTTCATCAAATTGACAATGCATAACACTATGTTATCATCATTTAAGCATACTTAAACAATCAATTTCATTCAAACATGCTCAAATCAATTTTACCCAATTTTTACCCTAATTCAATTTCATTCTTAAAAAAGGCTCTGATACCATTGTTGGGTTTCTACTATAGTCCCAAGATCATTCAAGCTATGAAATCAATGTGAATACAATAAAGAAGTATGGCAGAATCATACTTACAAAGATCGGACTTTGATGCGATGAACACAAAATATTTTCTTCAAGCTTCTCCTCCTAGGTTCGGCCAAGGCATCCTTTGTGCTCCTTGTTGAATCTTCAAGCTCCAACCTTTGTTTGTAGATTCCATGCTCATGAGAAAGGTTTCCCCATCACCTTTGTATAACCCCTTTGAGTGCTAGCCCTTTGTGAATTTTGCAACAAAAATCACCATCTCCCTCATTGAACTTTCGGCCATGGAAGAGAATTTGAGAGAGCAGAAAAAATGGCCCTTGGCCGTGAGATGAGGGAGAGAGAGAGAGAGATGGATTGTTGTGTATTTTAAAAAAAATAAAAATAATTACCAAATTTCAAAAATTGGTACAAGACTTAAAGTCTTCCAACTACCTCTATCAATCACGAATAGTGACAAGGTGTCATTCACTAAAAGGTGATAAGACACATATCACATGAATGACTGATGATGTGACGCTTGATGTGACTTGTGGGCCCCACTTGATTCGAAATGCGAGTGGGCCGATAAACACTCCCGGGCTCGGATCCGCTAATTCCGAATTAACGAAATTTTTTTCGTTGCGACGTAATTAAATTAAATTTAATTAAATAATTAGACCTAGCAAAATTATTATTCATATCGCTAGTGAATTAATTCTAAATTAATTCGTTCACCCGAATTAAATTCTAAATTTAATTCCGCGTCAAAATCTAATTTCATATAATATATCGAATATATTATTTTATCGATTAATTCCAAATTAATCGTTCTCTCTCTTTAAATAATATTTTATCCTAGATAAAATATCTCCGTAATTAATCCCAAATTAATTTTCTCTCTCTAATTAATTAATCCCAGATTAATAATGTTCGAATCATACGTCATCGGTGAATCTTCGGGAAGCGACCCATGAGATCCCCAGATATGTTGGAAGTAAATCCGGTCGTAGGACTATCCGAACACGTACATACCTAGTACTACGTTTTTACCGATTTACAAGCCATGGTTGGCTTCTAGCAAAGCACCGTGCCTACCCAATTCTCCATAAATATTCTTAAAGGAATATATAATCTGTATCAGGCATAATATACGTAGTATTGCGTATTGCGATCCAGTATCGGATGTTCACGTGCAAGGCCTATTGCTGGAACAGTGTCTGCCCCATACGAAGCACATATCGGATGTCTGGTAACTAGTCTCTATAATCGGATAAACCTGACCTAGTCATATTATCCTGATGACTGCAGTACATAAGAGTACTAGTTCTGTATCCTACGTGATCATCATCTCCACTATAACTGAAGTGATACTTCCATCTTGACATCACACCCAATACACTACGATTCTCAATATACCCAGAAGAGACGTACACAGAACCTGTTAAAGCCTTGGACGACCAAAACCAAAGTATATTGATTATCGCAAGTATTAGCGGTGCAAGTCTCAGGTTAAGACCAAATACACCTACCCTGATTCGGACTTCCATGGACATATAGTTATACTACCAATGGAATTCTGAGAGGTCTATCCAGAGCGAAGCTATTTTCCGTACCATCGGTAAAACAAAACCTCTCATTACACTTGCATGAGTATCCAATACCCAAATATATGAGAACTATGCCATTATGCTCCCACAATGCGCACAAGTTTAATACTAGTATATTCCGCATTATCGATGTCCAATCTCGATAATACTATGACTATGGATATTTAATGATTAAACCTTCGTGGATTGATACTCTCTCATATCATCTCAATCCAGAACTAATCATAAGGACCTTCTATCATTTATATATCTTGGTAATTCAATTATAAATGACAAAATAGCAATTTCCTTTGTCACATAATTAATTTGTACAACAACACCATGATCTATACAAATAGTGATGCTTTGAGTCATAATTGTCCAACAGGGGTTAGATCGCCGTACGATCTAAGTGAGTGGACGAAAACTGAAAACTGATGTAAAAGCTTTTGGTTTCAAAACCATAGAGTCAGAAACATCTTTATATGAAAACTCTTTTCTACAAATCTTCTTCTGAAATCTTATTTATAAAACTTGTCTCTCTAAAAATTACTTTTGAAACTCTAGTTCTAGAATTTATTTCTAAAATCTGAATTCAAAAAACTGTGTACTGAAATTTTGAAAAATGTGAGCGTCTCTGTATCTGAAAAACCTTGACATATGAGGGCATTAAGTATCGCTTTCCCCCATACACCTAACTGTAGATAGCAGTCCAAATCCATGACTTTGGGGCGTTACGTATCACCGTCCCCAAAGCATGCCACTATAGTCTCTGAAACTGGTGGTCTTGGGGCATTACGTATCGCCGTCCCCCAAGCCATAAACTAGAACTGGGGGTGCGGATCTATACTACCACCCAAGATGTGAAATAAGGGTCTAGGGGTGTTAGTTATCGTGGTCCCCCTAGCTCTGCTCTAGGATCTGAGGACGTTATGTATCATCGTCCCCTCAGTCCTCTATATATGCACATGTCTCTATCCATCAATTCCAAACTATATCAGTTACATACTAGGGTGAGTTTTTCCCTCATGCCTAGAAAAATCATAAAATCATGCTTTAAAAACTTTTCTGTCTAAAACATAACTTCAAACATAAATTTCATAAAATATTTGTGATAAAAGAAATCTAACACAATAAAGCGTAAAAAGATAAGTCTGATATCAAAACTTAATGAATAAAACCAGTTTAAGAAAAGAGGTCCACTCACTATTTTGGAATCTAGCGACATTACTGGCTCGTTGATGGAATTCTGGTTCCTGCAATAATCTAAAACAGACAATCTTGGTTAGAACTGGGCTGGGGAACATATTCTGCAGTAAACTAAATTCGTCCACTCAAATTCTTATATCATTCCAAATCGGATTATCTTATATCGTGATATACTGTGTAATTATAGACTGATACGAGCCCCATAGGGCATCCTCTAACACGCTGGGATGGTCTAAAATAATTTTGGTGGAATTTCTGTCTTCGTGTCGTGACATAAAGGTCTTGCGCGTCTTGACGCACATCATCCAGAAGCTTCTTGGATGTGTCGCGATGCAGACCTGATTCCCTGGTTTCTGCCTTTGTTTCTTCATGCTTATATCTTCCTAAATGCATCGCCAAACTTCCATAACACTTCCAATAGATAATCCACCAAATTATATCAACTTCACACATATTAAACTACACATTTTATCATCATAAATCACTCATTTAACCACCTAATCATCATTACTAATTAATTCTTTAAACTTTCCATACATAAACAACTTACCACATAACCCATTTCTTTACTAATGAACCACTAATGTGCAACACATAATATGCCACTACAACTACCATAACATCAATTTTCCAAAATCTCATAACTTGAAATTTAGGTCTAGTTTCATTACCTTATTTTTTGTTAGATTCTCCACTCTTCCAAGGTCGCTAATGGTTGCCATGCTTACTTTGCTTCATCTTCCTCCTCTAATTTCTTTCTTTCCTTCTTTCCTTATTCTTCCCTCTCCTCACATCGACTTCTGTCTTTCTTTTTTTTTTTTCATTTTCATTTGCAAATAGTGAATAGTAGCCCCTTTTATACTTGGGCTTATTTGATATCTTGAAAAATAGAGAAAAGTGTAGAAAGTTTGAGAATTTTCCATTTGACCCCAAAATCACCATTCATCCGAAATTTCGTCTTGTATTTTTAACCTATTTTTAGTCAAATATTGGAAAAATATTCAATACGAAAGTTGTAGATCTTGATCTCAGCATTTCAAAAATATAAAATTAATAGAAATCAGAGTTCATATCAAAAATTACGCCCTAAATACCACGGGTTGTCCAAAGGAAACACTATACAGTCTCGTCTCGTGACTTCGAAAATTTTACCGATTATCCCTAAAGTCATCTCATGAGTATATTTGAGTCTTAATATAATTTATTTTATGCGCTTTCGTCCCTTTCGTAACAGTATAGTTCTATATAGTAGTAAAAACTACCAGCCGTTACAGAGGGCGTTCAAGCCGTTACTGGATGTAAAACTAGAAGAAGATGTGAGCCACAATCAAAACTACTTTTCAATCTGCTTTTTGATTTTTTTTTAACCATAACCTTTTTTAGTAATAGTGTTGTAAATTCAATTGTCAATACCACACGAATCAGGTGATGTCTTTAAACTCTACTTCTTCTAATTGAGACATTGGAGAACATGTCTCAGTTTGGTTGAGGGAGAGGATAGTTGACTAAAATATTTTTATTTTTATTATTTTTAAAAAATTTATTTTATTTTATGTGTAAAAAAAATAAAAAATAAATAATTATTTTTATTTTTAATGTAATTCGTAACAAGTTATTTTTGTTTATTTCATTTTGAATCATTTAAATTTGTGAATTCTCTATGAAATTATTTAATTTGATTTTCACATGCTCATTTGACAAGTATTATCAACATAGATGGTACGTTTCTATTTTATTATGAATAGAATTTAGTAATATTCATCAATATAATATTTTATATGGTTAAAGCGTAAAATGACCTTACAATGAAAAGTTGTGACTTTATTGTAAACGCGCCGCAATTGTCACAGAGAATTCTCACAATACAATTCATTCTTAAAAACTATTCTTGGTCGAGGTTTACATACTTGCTCGATCAGTAAACATGTGAGACCATTACATGTTGTATATTAGAATTGTTCTAATGATTTATCTCAGTAAAACATAAGTATTGGGAGACTCATATAAACACGTAGGTATTTATTAGATAAATACTGAACGACTCATTGTAAGATTCCTGATAGATGATATACCAACGTCAATAAAAATCTTTACGAATTGAATAACATATTAGCTCATTTGACTTGTGATACCACTGTGGATATGTGAAATATTCTCCACACTTTGATGGTAGTCACATCAATGATCTTTTAAGATGAGACCTCTGTCTATTCGTCGGGTATGGATCGATACTCACGATATCATGTGATGAATCTTGAGAGGATATGTATGTCCCGTGTACGGGATTTAGGAATCCAATTTGTGATTCTTTGAAATCCTTGGCCGAGGTATGATTCGGAAACAAGTTCCGAATATTTATTTAAGAATCATAAATATGTTGTGACACACGAATTTTTCATAATGGAGATTTGACTTTTAATCTATATCTCTGGAATAATTCGTCTAACATATGATAGAGGGATTATATATATGCAATGACTTCGACTTGGATGGTTCAACTCGATTATCTATAGTCATCGTAATGTGTGAGTGGATAAATTACGGAAATGGAAATAGTTTCTGTGACATATAAACTTGAACCTAGAGAATACCGCAATACAAAGTGTACTCGTTGAGCACTTGGACAATTAATTTTGGATAATTTGGATTATTCATAATTTTCACATGCGTATTAAATAATGTGTATTTGTATAAGATACATAATTTTGATTAGATACACATTAATGATTTATTAGATTTTGACACTTGTTTTATTATTATTATTATTAATTAATTATTAATAATGATAAATGGAAGAATATTCTTGGAATCTTTTTCCATATTCTTATTTTATCTTTTTGTTAATAAGTTTTAAATAAATAAATAAATTATTAATTTATTTATTTTTTATTAAGAATATTACATGGAATATTCTTAATTAAATGGCCAATTTTAATTGGCTAAACCATGTGTTTTTGACACATGATTTTATTAAAAAAATTATCAAAATAATTAATCAATTTGAATAAGATCAAATTGGTGTCAAAATTATGGCCATAAAAATTGTTATTTATTAGATTAAAAATAACCCAATTTTCGGCCACATGAAGAAATTCTATAAACATAGATATTGTTCCATTTGGTGAGGTTTAAACATTTCTCATGTGTTGAGGAAAAAAAAGAAAAATAGGTTAGGGTTTTCTTTGTTTTTTTTTTAGGCATGTAAAATATGTATAAGATACGTATATTGCATGTTTTAATTAAATATGTATAATGAATATGTATTTGAATCAAAACTTGGTGTTGGATGTTTGTTTAACCTTAATAGTTTTCTTTGTTAAGCATGTGTAAATAAGTTTAATTAATGAATTAATCATAAAATTTTAATTGTCATTCTAAAGTGATATTGCCTAGAATTATTGTTTGAGCTTTATATTGTGGGGATTAATTTTGGTGTAAATTAATTGGATAAATTTTGTGAATAAATTAATTTTTGGCATGAAAAATGTACAATAATGATTCTGGATCATATCAGATTTGGTTGTATAAAATATAATATTTTTCATGGAAAAGTATGTAATTTGGATGATTTTGGATGTGTATTGGGTGTTAGATTAATTCCAGAAATTATTCCGGGGCGAAAACGAGTGAAAATAGTAAAATTTACATCGAAACGGGCCATGTCACGACTGTCCAAGCAGTGAACTGGTAACTGTTTGGGCCGCCCAAGGGCTTATTGGTTACTACCCAAGTGACCGAGTTGGCCCGGATCGGTGGTTGGTCAACCGATTTGACCATTTGCCCGTTACGCCTAGTATTTATCGAAAATTATTTTTGTAAAATAATTCGTCGTGTTTCGAAATATATTATGTTATTAATTGTTAATAAATCATATATTTAAACTACTTTTTATAGAATCAAAAATATTTGATATTAATTAATTCACTCGAAAAATTTTAAAATGTTTAAAATAGTTTTCGCTCTTTCTGCCACGCCTCCGCTACCCTTACCTCAAGAAAATGGTATTAGAGCATCTGATTCCACGTCTTAAATAATTTATCATGCTTTACATATTTGCTATTTAATTCAATTTATTTTACACATGCTTAATAATTAATTGATTGAATCAATTGTTTTAACTGTTTGACAGTACCTTGGAAAATGCTTATAATAAGGCTTTATTTTCTGTGAGTGTATTGTACACTATATGGTCCGTCTCGTCAATACGGATATAAATAATTTTCCTAATGCTATGGTTGTATCTGCCAAAACGGTGCGGCTATGGTAATGGAAATTTTTTCATATCGATTAAACTTATTTGATTAGAAACAAATTAGAGCGAAAGTGTATACCAATAGATGCCAAAGCAGTGAGGTAGTGCATAAGTACCTTGGATCTGTTCATTGATGAGTATTGCCTTGAATACGCCACATCCAATAGATACCAAAGCAGTAAGGAGCAGAAACGGTTCCTGATCTATTTTTTTCAGAGTCACATTATATGTGATTGATAATTGTTATCTACTTTCAAATATATTTGGGCACAATGTGTCAAAGCTGTGTGTCGAAATATATTTTTGAGATCTACCTCCTGCTATAGAATTTAATTTAATTATTAAATTCTTTTATTTTTTTTGGGGATTATCAATTTATGTAAAATAGTGGGAGGGCATCTTTATATTGAAATTCCATGATATGTTGGATGTTTTATGATATTAATTACTTTTTTCTGTTAATTCATGTTTCTTTTGTTAAGTTTATGGTGGTAGCTACTACTTTCTCTAATCTCTTTCACGTATCCTAGACGCGAACAAAATGAAAGGTCATGAGAACTTTTCTGAATGGGAATTGGATCTTAAGATTATCTTGATATATGAGAAGTTGGGTTATGTGCTAGATAGTCTAGTACCATTGGATATTACTTTAGAGTTAACACTTGAAGAGAGGGAGACATTTCAGAAATGGAGAGATAATAAGTTGAGAGTCAGGTCACTCATTCTCTATACTTTGTCTTATGATTTAAAGAGGCAATATACTGATATATCTGACTCCTTCAATATTATAACTCAGCTTAGAGAGCTGTTTTTGAACTAGGAGCAGACTCTGATATATTGGATCTCCGTGGAATTGTTCCATGCTCGTTTGGCTGATGGTAAGCTAGGGAGTCCATACGTCTTACATATGATGGATCGTATTTAGTAGCTTCGGAGGTTTGACTTCCAGCTGAATGAGGCTCTAGACTCGAAATTTGATTCTTGGCTCACTCCCACCGCCATATTCCCAGTTCACTATGAACTTCAACATGAATAACATTCACTGTGACTACGGTTAGTTGCATAGGATGATTCAGACTACTGAGGAGGACATCAAAATGGATGTACCGACATTCATTTCAAAGTCCTCTCTGTATAGTTCTTCTCCTTCTCAATCTGAGAGATGGTGTTCCTCTCATAGGAAAAGTATAGCTTCCGTCTGAATGAAGAGGGCCGCCGCATTAGATATGGTTATTTTCCATATCATTAATATTTATTTGGCTTGTGAAGCCATAAGTTCTGGGGTTTTAGATCCTACTAGTCTTACTCACATTTGTAATTCGTTGTAGGGATTGAAGGTTAGTAGGATGCTGGATCCAGGCGAGATGCAGCTACATTTTGAGAATGGAGATTCTTTATTTACAGCAACTGTTGGCTGAGATTCGTCTATCCAGAGGCAGCATCATTTTGACAGATTGTATAGCTAATATTATCTCTTTGTTTGTATTAAATACAAAAGATATCATGTACATATTAAGAATCGTTCTATGTGTGTGTGTGTGTGTGTGTTTATATATATATATATATAATATATATTTTATATGAATGATGTTTTGTTACATAAATGTTCAAATTCACATGGTCATTATATTTTGCATGTCATTAGAGATGTTTAGGAAATTGGGAATAATAAACGTAAAAGATCTGGAATTACTGATACTGAATTATGGAATATGCGAGTATGATATATAGGTGTACGACGCCTAATCTAGTTGGTTAAGAATGGTCTGATTATGAATATGACCATACAGTTTTTTTCTAATTTATGAATCTTATATTCAGGGTAAAATGACCAAAGCCCCATATATTGGTGTAAGACATTTGGCCACTGAATTATTGGAGCTTGTACATAGTGACGTATGTGGTCCTTTATGTCACACTACTCATAGTGATTTTTCTTACGTCGTAACATTTACTGATGATTTGTCATGATATGGTTATGTTTACTTGATGAAACATAAATCGGAAACCTTTGAAAGGTTCAAATAATTTCGAAGCGAAGTACAAAAACAAACTGGTAAATTCATCAAGTGCCTGTGATCAGATCGAGGCGGTGAATATATGATTAGTGAGTTTACATAGTATCTTAAAGAGAATAGGATTCTCGCTCAATATACTCCTCCGGGTACTCCACAACACAATGGAGTATCTAAAAGGAGAAATCAGACTTTATTGGATATGGTCCGATTAATGCTGTGTTTTACAAATCTACTTTACTTTTGTGGGGGTATGCTCTTCTTACTGTTGTACATATACTGAAAAGGGTTCCCTCTAAACCTATTCCTACTACTCCATATGAGATATGGTTGGTAGGGAACCGAACCTTAAGTACGTTATGGTTTTGTGGGTTTCCTACATCCGTCAAAGTGATACAATAGGATAAACTTTTACCTCGAGGACGAAAAGTTCGGTTTGTTGGATATCCTTCGAATTCTAAAGGATATCAATTCTATGAACCCGAACATCGAAATGTGTTCGTAGCTCGTTTTGCTAAATTTCTTAAAGAAGAATTTTTGGCAGAAGGTGGTAATCATAGAAGGGTTGAGCTTGATGAATTCTAGCCTATAGAAGACAGACTAAGAGAAGAATCACAGGTTCAGACAAAAGTAGAACCTTCTAATTCTAAGTATACGAGGATATCGAGACCTCATGAGCGCTTATATTTGATATGAGATAAAAGTCTCGATTTACTCTTTGTTGAGGAAATTGATCTGTATACCTATAGAGAAAAAATGTTAGACATTGATTACATGACAGGAAACCATGAATTCTAAAATAGACTCTATGCATCAGAATCAAGTATGGGACATGGTTTCGCATTCTGAGGGAATTATTCTCATAGGTTGTAAATGGGTTTACAAAAGAAGCGAGGGACTGATAAGAAGGTTGAAACCTTCAAAACCCGACTGGTTACTAAAGGTTATACTCAAAGGACATGTGTGGACTATGATGAGACCATTTCACCAGTAGCGATGCTAAAATCTATTAGGATTTTATTGGCTATCGCTACTTACCATGATTATGATATTTGGCAAATGGATGTTAAAATGGTTTTTCTTAATGGTTTTCTTGATGAAGAAATCTATATGGATCATCCGGAGGGTTTTATCTCCAGCCAAAATTCAATGATGGTATGTAAGCTTAAGAAGTCCATTTATGGAATTAAATAAGATTCGCACAGTTGGAATCTTCATTTTGATGAGGCAATCAGATTATCTGGTTTTCTAAAAAATGAAGAAGAACCATGTGTTTATAAGAGGTTTAGAGGGAATATGTTAGTTTTCTTGGTTCTTACATTGATGACATCCTAATATTGGAAATTATCTTGGAATGATACAGGGTGTTAAAACATACCTCTGTAAAAATAAACTTGGGTGAAGCTTCCTATATACGTGATATAAAACTCTATAGAGATAGAGAAATGAGGCTGATTCAGTTATCTCAATCTACGTACATAGATAAGATCCTACAAAAGATACAACTTTATTGATTGTAAAATGACTAATATACCTTTTCGATATGGCATTCATCTTTTGAAGAAGATATGTCCTCAAACAGAAGATGAAAAGGCTAGAATGTCTAGTCAACCTTATGCATTATACTTAGGAAGCATCATAAATTTCATTTTATGTATGAGACCTGATATTAGTAATGCAATAAGCGTTACTAGCAGATATCAGTTAAATCCAGATAACAACCATTGGATGGCCGTTAAATATATCCTAAATTATCTAAAAGGTACTAAGGATAAGTTTCTTATTTATGGTGAAGGTGAATTACAAATAAGAGGATATAAAGATTCTGACTTTAATTCAGATCCTGATGATAGAAAATCTAAGTCAGGTTTTATATTTACTCTTAATAATGCTGTCGTTAGTTGGAAGTGTTCCAAACAAGGATCAACAGCTGATTCCACCACCAAGGTGAAATATATTGCGCCATCAGATGCTACAAATGAAGTTGTATGGATTAGAAAATTTATCACAGAAATGGGAGTTATCCCAAGCTTCGAGGATTCGATCCTGTTATTCTATGATAATAGTGGTGCTATTACACAGGCAAAAGAACCAAGAGCGCATCGGAAATCGAAACATGTGGAGCGGAAGTACCACATTATTCTTGAGATTATTGCTCGAGGAGATGTTGCCATATGTAAGAAATCTAGAGAGGACAATATAGCAGACCTGCTTATGAATCCTTTGTCTCCGAAATTATATGATAGACATATAGAGGCGATGGGTATTAGATACCATCAAATTTGGCACTAGAGCAAGTGGGAGAAAATGCTAGAGTTTATCCTCAACATGCCAAATTTCGTTGTATTTCTTGTAAATAAAATCTACATTTTTATTTTATTGTGAATAAAATTTAATAATTTTCATCAATATAATCTTTTATATGGTTAAGGCGTAAAATAACCTTAGAATGAATAGTTATGACTTTATTGTAAAAACGTATTAATTGTCACTGAGAATTATCATAATACAATTCATTTTTAAAATATGTTCCTGGTCGAGGTTTACATACATGGTCAGTTAGTAAACTCGTGAGACCGGTATGTGTGTATATTAGAATTATTCTATGGTTTATCATAGTAACCATGATTCTTGGGAGACTCATATAAACACTTAGTTATTTTTTGGATAAATACTGAATGACTCATTCGAAGATTCCTGATAGATGATATATCAATGTCAATAGGATATTTACGAGTCGAATAGCATATTAACTCCTTTGACTTGTGATACCTCTGTTGATATGTGAGATATCCTTCACACTTTAATGGTAGTCACGTCAACGATCTTTTAAGATCATACCTTCGCCAGTTCATCGGGTATGGACAGATACTCATGATATCCTGTGATATATCCAGAGAGGACCTGTTAATCCCATGTACGAGATTTAGATATCTAATTTGTTATTCTTTGAAATCTTTGGCCGAGGTATGATTCGGAACAAGTTCCAAATATTTATTTAATAATCATAAATATGTCGCGACAAATGAATTGTTCATATCAGAGATTTGAGGTTTAATCTATATCTCCGGAATAATTTGGATAACCTATGACAGAGAGATTATATATATGCAATGACTTCGACTTGGATGGTTCAACTCGATTATCTGTGGTCGTCGTAATTTTTGAGTGGACAAATTACGGACATGGAAATGGTTATTGTGCCATATAAACTTAAACCTATAGAGTCCCGCAATATAAAGTGTACTTGTTGAGCACTTGGGCAATTAATTATGGATAATTTGGATTATTCATAATTTACACATGCGTATTAAATAATATGTATTTGTATACGATACATATTTTTTATTAGATACACATTAATGAATAATTAGATTTTGACACTTGTTTTATTATTATTAATAATTAAATAATTATTAATAAAGATAATTGGAAGAATATTCTTGGAATATTTTTCTATATTCTTAATTTGTTTTTTTTTTGGTTAATAAGTTTTAAATAAATAAATTAATTGTTAGTTAATTTATTTTTTATTAAGAATATTACATGGAATATTCTTAATTAAATGGTTAATTTTAATTGGTTAAACCATGTATTTTTGACACATAGTTTTATTAACAAAAATATCAAAATAATTATTAAATTTGGATAAGATCAAATTGGCGTCAAAATTATGGCAAAAAAATTTATTATTTTTTGTATTAAAAATAACCCAATTTTCGGCCACACGAAGAAATTCTATATAAATGAAAATTGTTCCATTTTGTGAGGTTTAGCCATTTCTCATGTGTTGAGAACAAAAAGAAAATGTGTTAGGATTTTGAAACAAAGCTTTCAACACCAAACTGAAGAAAATTGGAAAATTGGAACTTGAAATTAAGGTAATATTAAGTTCCAAATTTCTGTTTTCTTTATTTTGTTTTTAGCATGTAAAATATGTAGGATATGTAAATTGCATGCTTTAATTAAATATGTATCTTGGATATGTTTTTCAATCAAAACTTGGTGTTGGATGTTTGTTTATCTTAGTAGTTTTCTTTGTTAAGGATGTGTAAATAAGATTAATTAGTGAATTAATCACAAAATTTTAATTGCCATTCTACAGTGATATTGCCTAGAATTGTTCTTTGGGCTTTATATTTTGGTGATTAATTTTGGTGTAAATTAATTGGATTAATTTTGTGAATAAATTGATTTTTTGTCTGAAAAATGTACAATAATGATTTCTGGATTAATACTGATTTGGTTGTATGAAACAGAATATTTTTCATGGAAAAGTATGTTATTTGGATGATTTTGGATGTGTATTGGATGGTGGATTAATTCCAAAAATTATTCCAGTGCGAAAACAGTGAAAATTTTACGTCAAAATGGGTCCAAGTAGTGAACCAATCACTGTTTAGGGTAACCAAGGGTAGATCATTCATTGCCCAAGTGACCGGGTTGGCCTAAATTAGTGGTTGGTCAACTGGTTTGACCGTTTGCCCGTTACGAATAGTATTTATCGAGAAATATTTTCGTAAAATAATTCGTTGTGTTTCCAAATATTATTGTGATATTTTATATCATACCACAAGTGTACGGTGTCATGTTTTAGTAAAGATAAATGAAAGAGTGTCGAACCTACATGGATTGTATTCAACTCACACTAGTACTATAATTGATAATCCTAACTTTATTTAAAAAATAATTAAATTAAGATTAAAACTATAAACCAAAGAAAACATATATTAAAATATTGATAAAGATAATCCAATGAATAAAGAGATTCTAGAGTCTGATTTCACCTAGTTATCCCCTATGTATTTGTCATGCCCTTCAATCTTTATTAAGTTGTATTGTTTATAAGTCAAGAATCCTAAAGCATTCCACTCACTCTCCCGAGTAATAGTGAAACAATTATTAAGTACAGACTTCGATATCCCTATAAAAATCTCATAATCAATAACTCATTACGCTTTATGATTCTTTGTTAAAGACTTCAAAGGAATGATAGATTCTCCCGAACTCTATAAAACTCTTGGGTTATATTCTCTAGATTCAATTCAAAATCCCTCTCTCCTAAGCGATAGATTCTAAAAATTCATTATCTCAATTTGTGGCCAACAAACAAGAAGTATTGAACTCAAGAGAATATAAAAAAACTAAATTTTAACTTCATAAGAATCACAGTGGCAATCAATACATAGGTTCAATATTGGCTACATCATCCCTAGAATTATGTAGTTAGTTCATGACCAAATAATAAAACAATGAAAGTAATGTTATGATCATAATGGAAATCATTAGAGTTTAAAAATAAAAACTAGAAGATTAAAGCAGAATCGAATCTCTTCACTTCGGACGTCACCGTCTTCGCCTCCTCTTATCGGTCTTCAATCTTCCCATTTGATCTCTCTAAAATATATGTTTTGAGTCTTTGTGATGTATATTAGCCTCATTATTTAGGGTTTTGTATGAGCTTATGTATTTATAAGAAAGTCTTGGAGTCCTTATGCATGTAAACACAACCAAATTATGCTTCTAGGAGTCTGTAGGGGCGCCGCGACCCCGGAAAGTGCCACCGCGGTACCCAACTATCAGCCATTTACTATGTGTACAAGCTGAAGTGGCATCAAGACGCCAAGAAAAATTTCTGGCTGGTAATTTCTACTTAAGATTTTGCTAGGCCATAGCAAAATTTTAAGTTTGGGGGTGTTTGATAGGTGAGATTTATACTTAAGATTTTGCTAGTCCCAAGGAAAAGATAAAGTAAAAACTAAATAAATAAACAAACAATAAGTAACAAAATCACGATTGTATTTAGCGTATGCATTAAGCTTTTAAACCCCTAAGCGGCCCTAGTGTACGAGTTATAGTCTCGTGAGGGCTTACAACGACGACACCCACAAACATCATTCACACACAATGGAATCATGCAAAAAATATAAAATAAAATAAAATAATCGCGACAGTTATGCATAATATTGTCTTCAACGAATGTCTTTCAATGAAATCAAAGAACCTTCAAAGTACTCAATACAACTAAAATCCAAGTTCTTGAATAAATCATTTAAGCCAAACTCAAAGTGTATGTTTGTACAGCTCGACTCTTAAGTAAACCACCACAACGGTTTCGTCTCACAAACTGGGATCCGATAGGTCAAACCAAGCTAGATATCTCAAAAGTACTATGTATTTGCCTTTTTGTGCTCAATATGGTACGATTTTATTTCTTTTTTTTTCTTTTTCAACAAACTTACACTTTAAGGTAGCATTTCTCCTCATACTGGTCCTAACACTAGCCTATGGATAGCTTTATGCTTATCGATTATAGGTGGTTTAACTATCTATTTTTTTTTTCTTTCAAAATTTTTTTTCTTTCATTTTCTTATCATATCATACATCATAACACAAGCATATTGAGATAGATATCTAAGGAAATGATCATTCATCGGTAAATAATTTCTTCAACTATTTACTTTGTCAATTACTTAGAAAACCTATTGTTAAGTGCTTAAGAGTCTAACCTAGGTCACCTACTCAAGGCATCAGATAAAACTAAATTGGGAACTTATCGTTTCAAGATTTCATCTAAAGCAAACAAAATTGATCATTAGACTTATGCTTTACTACATAGGACTCATTACATGCACACAACCCCAAACTTAAAACTTGCATTGTCCTTAATGTAATATAAATATAAAGAAGCAAAAGTAAGAAAGAACACTACCGTGTATGGAGTTGATCAAGCTCCTGCGGGTAAGACTTTATTTGTTCGGGCTGTCGGGTTGCGATTAGACCTGCATAATTACACATGAAAACTAATAAATAAACAAATAGAATATTATAAAATAAAAGAAAAGAAAAATAAAGATAAAGAAATGCAAATGCAAGGGTTGTCTCCCCACTATCGCTAAGTTTAACGTCTTCAGCCAGACGCAACCACTCAAGTGGTCATGGTGGCTTGAGTATCGCAAAACAGATAGTCTCATCTACCTTCTTCTTTGGTATCCACCGATTGTTATGACATGAAAAAGATAGTATAGCAAGCTGTTGCAGTTTATCCATAGATGGTTCTCCAGGATCTAATAATGGTTGAAAATTTTGACTATGCATGTGGTAAAATTGACTTGACCACTATTTAAACTTCCCATGGATCATCTTCAGGCGAGCATTGACTCTGGATTTCCTCTTTTTGTGACGCTTTAAGAGTGAATTTAGTTCTAGCTGTGAATCATCTTCTTTACTTGGCTGCATTATGCTTATTTGTTGTTTAATTATGGATTCACCCTGCTTGTTTGCAAATACTTTTTCTACAATATCTAACATGTGAAATTCTTCATCACCTTGAGGACTTGGCATGGCTTTGAAAACACCAAAGGCGACTTCTTCATCTTAAACTCTCATTTTTAGTTCACTTTTCAACACATCAATGATTGCTCTACCGGTTGCCAAGAAAGACCTCCCAAGAATGATTGGAATGTCATGGTCCTCTTCCATATCAAGCACAAGAAAGTCTGTAGGGAAGTAAAACTTATCCACCTTCACCAAGACATCCTCTACTATTCCTCTTGGATAAGTGAGAGATCTATCTACTAGCTGTAATGTCACTGTGGTTGGCTTTGTCTCACTTATGCCCAACTATTTATAGATGGATAACGGCATGAGATTGATACTTGCCCCTAAATCATATAGTGTATTACCAAACTATCGATTCCTAATGGTGCAAGGTATGGTACATCTGCCAAGACCCTTCAGTTTTGGAGGGAGCTTCTTCTTTATAAAGACATTGCACTCCCTGTGAGTGTTACTGTCTCAAAATCTCCCAGCTTCCTTTTATTTGATGTAATCTCTTTCATAAACTTTATATAGTTAAACATCTGTTCCAAAGTATATGCGAATGGGTTGTTTATATGGATCTTCTTAAAAATTTCAAGAAACTTATCGAACTGAGTATCCAATTTCTTCTTCTAAAAGTGTTGGGGATATGGCAAAGGTGTCTTTGGGATGGGTGGTGGCTTATATGGGGAACTATTGCATTATTCTCCTCTTCTGTTACTGTTTCCTCCTGAATTATCGCTTCTTTTTCTTGACTGTATTGGTCTAGAGATGTGTCTTTTATCTCTTTTCCACTCCTGATGGATATGGCGTGAGACTGTTCTTTGGGGTTGACTTCAATATTACTATGATACACCCATTTCTATTGATTGGTCATGGAAGAAGCAATATGCCCAATCTGCACTTCTAAGGACTTCATCGTTGCCCCTATATTAACCATATGTGTCTTAACGTTGTTCAACCTCGACTCATTCTTCTCAAACCACTCTGAAGTTTTGGCAAAAACCGTACTTATGAGTTCTATTAGGGAAGTTTTATGCTCAACTCTTTGATAGTTGAAGCCAGATGAAGGTTGCAAGGCATTCTTTGTATTAGTATATGACGGGTTCGGATGAGAGTAGTTAGACATAGGATTGCCTCTATAGTTGTTAAAGTTCTGATTGTTCACGTATTGGACTTGCTCATATCCTCTACCAGGTAAGATCATTCTATTTTCAGCAGTAATTTCAATAGATGGTTGGCCCTGTTGATTAGTTAATGCTGCAAGATGAGTCATGACATTTGAGCTGTAAGTGCAACAATAGGATCCACCTCATATATACTAGCCACATTAGTTACAGTAGGGTGTTCGCTTGGCCACTGGTAGTTATTGATGGCCATCTCCTCTAATAAAGAGTATATGTCTTCAGCCAATTTCTTGAATAAAATTTCTCCATCAGCTGCATCGACCGTCGTTCTTTTAAGACCATTCAACCTATTGTAAAATAACTGAATCTGAACACAGACTTCGAAATTATGTCGTGGTTCTATGGGAATAAGCATAGCCTGATGGTTTATTTAGTGACTTTATTCATCTTTATGGTATCTGTAATCTGCAAGAACATCTGTAAGTCCATCTTGGGATCCTCTACAACTAAACCCCAAAACTGGTTTTTTTGCACCATGTTGATCAATGAAGGTTTAAGCTCAAAGTTATTAGCATTGATATGTGGGTGCACAATCTCGAAATAGTTATCGTCTATCACTGGCTTAAAGTGATCCTGGATTTCTACCTGGCGTGGGTTGTTCTCTATGTTTTCAGCTACCATTGCTTCTTTCTCAAATTTTCTTTCTTTCCTTAGTCTTCTCATTGTTCTTTCTATTTCAGGATCAAACATGAGAGAGTTGAGACTTGTGGATTTTTGCATTCACTGAATCACAAAAATAGAAAGAAAAAAGTAATCAAATAAAAAAAAATCTAAATCTAAATTAAAGCTAAGGTTACTTAGTAATAGTATTAATGTGAATTAAATTAACAATCCTCAGCAACGGCGCCAAAAACTTATTGTGATATTTTATATCGTACCATAAGTGTACGGTGTCAAGTTTTAGTAAAGATGAGTGAAATAGTGTCGAACATATAGGGATTGTATTCAACTCGCACTAGGTACTATAATTAATAATCCTAACTTTATTTAGAAAATAATTAAATTAATATTAAAACTAAAAACCAAAGAAAAGAGATATTAAAACATTGATAAAAATAATCTAATGAATAGAGAGATTCTAGAGTCTGATTTCACCTAGTTATCCCTTATGTATTTGTCATGCCATTCAATCCTCATTAAGTTGTGTTGTTTATAGGTCAATAATCCTAAAGTATTCTACTCACTCTCCCAAGCAATAGTGAAACGATTATTAAGTACCGACTTTGATATCCATATAAAAATCTAGTAATCAATAACTCATTACACTTTGTGATTCTTTGTTAACGACTTCAAAGGAACTATAGATTCTCCCGAACTCAATAAAACTCATAGGTAATATTCTCTAGATCTTATTGAAAATCCCTCTCTCCCAAGTAATAGATTCTAAACATTTATCATCTCAATTTGTGACCAACAAACAAGAAGCATAAAACTTAAGAGAATATAAATAAATTGAATTATAACTTCATAAGAATCAAAATCGGCGATGCTGTTTTAGGCTCGCGATCCTAGTTGGGAGTACTGAATAGTCCACAGGGGAATTAAACCGGAGAAATAAAATAGAGTCGCCACCCAGTGTGAACTGGGAATGTGATTTAAGGCCGCACTCACCCCTCGCAAGGGAAGACCTCAAACCGTTGGGTTTGGAATGGTCCCTTACTTATGCCACTTGTAATGAACGGATTAGTGCAATAATTTAACCAAGTCTATGCAACATACATTCGCAAGGATAACCTACATCTAAATTCACATGCATAAAAATAAAACCTATATCTAAGTTTGCATGCATAATAGTAAGTCGACATAATGGCAAGCACGCAATCACATGAACGTATTAAATCATAAACTTGGCAATATAAATAAATAACAACATAAATGTAGAATAGACATTATTAAGTTCCTAATGTGAAAGAAATAAATAAATCATGCTTGAAAATAATACGCTATACGATTAAATCATGCATAAAAATAACATACCAAATGACTAAATCTTGCATAAATACAAGGTTGGATGAAATGAAATATGTGTCTCTCAAATGGTACGTGGCATTCTATCCCGAGTGCAAACCGTAGTACCATCCATTCGGATTCGGCTACGGAATTTATGTTCGGGTTTCCATCCGATATACCGCAAGAGATAACACATATTCCATTCATCCCTTTGCCATAGCTCACATTAACCAACAATACTCATGCAAAGATACATTAATAAATAACAAAAAAGAACGGGAATGAATAAAAAAGGGTGCCCTCAGGTCTAACCTCTTAAGTTGCCTCTTGGAAGTGCGCTAAGCGGTTTTCGGAAGGGTTGATGCTCCCCAGCTTTTTCGATTTACTAGTTCATTATTTTCCTTCATTGCTTCGCTGTTTTGAGCTGTTGTTTTCTCACTGTTTCTGTGGTATTTGGGCTGTGTGTGAGGGCAGAATTTTCAGTAAAAAAAGGGTGCAGTTTCGGTGGACAGTTTTTGGTGTTTTTTGAGGTAGAATTTTGGTGGTAATAAGGGCATAAGATTGGGCTGTTTCGGTAGTCAAAATAGTGCAGTTTTGTGGTATTTCGGTGGTCAAAATAGTGCGGTTTTGGGCTGGTTCAGTGATCAAAAGAGTGCAGTTTTCGTGGGTTTAAAGGTGAAGTTTACGGGGTTTAAGAGGGACTATTTACGGGGTAAAACAGGGGCTGTCTGGGGCAAAAACTGGGCAGTTTCCACGATAAAATACGGGCTATTTGTGAGCAAGAACTGGGTAGTTTATGGGTGTGATGTGCGTGAATGTAGGGGTTTCAGGGGCTGTTTCTGTTGTTGGTTGTGCGCCAATGGAGGTTTTTCCTTGAGTGATTATTCATGGCAATTAGGGGAATTCTTTAGAGAGCTTGGGCGTGAATGCTAGGCTAGGTCCTCAAGGGTTTGGTTTTATGCTTCTTTTTATAGGCAAGGGTTGGGGTTTACCTTATACATGTAGGAAAACCGAGATTATGTAATTATAGGGGGAATATTTAATTTGTGTGTCATAAGGAAATGATCACTTTAATTAGGAAGGTAATTTGGTTTGATTTGATTTGATTTGATTTGATTTTATTTTATTTAGTTTAGGAATATGATTTAATTTAATTAGGAAGGTGATTGATTTTGAATCTTTTAATTCGGGAAGGTGATTTGGCTTGATTTCAACATGTGTTTAATGTGTGAATAGGTTATTTTGGAAGGGTAATGGGCGTGAATTAAGTCCTTTGGGCGTGTGTTTGGGTTCTTTTTCTGGGCTTGGTGTGTGGCTTGGTGGTTTGTGGGCTTGCGAGGGTTTGGGCTGAGGATAAGTTTTAAAACAGAGGTCCAATGGGTAAACCCGAAGCTAAGCAAACTAATTAAATCCAACGAGGTATTGATTTTCGACTTTTCCCTTCCAACGTCCGTTTCCCGCGACTTCCAAAAGTTCAAGAGTAGTACCTCCTTACGAGGTTCATCATCGGGACTTACATGAAAAATACAGTGCCTACAGTCGCCCCACTTTGATGGGACTTATGCAGTTTGTAACAGTGACAATCCTATCAAAGTTATGCAATGCATTTTTACTTACCTGGCTCGCCAGCTGCCACTTGACTTACCTATTACTTCGAACTAAGTTGATATTATGGTAAGGTGCTGCGACCTCGAGGTTTATCTCTACAAGATGCTGCGATCTCTAGGAATCACTACTGAACTGAGCTGATATGGTGGCAAGGTGCCTTGACCTCTGGGCTTTGTTCCCAAACCACCGAGTGTAGGCTTTGTTCCCGAACTGTGCTGATATGGTGGCGAGGTGCCTCGACCCCTGGGCTTTGTTCCCGAACCACCGAGTGTGGGCTTTATTCCCGAACTGTACTGATGATGCAGTAGGCCTCGACCTTGGGATGCATCCCAGAAATGCAACTTCCTCGACCCTGGGACGCCTCCCAAAACTGATGATGTAGTGGGCCTCGACCCTGGGACGTATCCCGAAACTACAACTGATGATGCAGTGGGTCTCGACCCTGGGACGCATCTCAGAACTACAACTCATAACGTGGGCCTCGACATTGGGACGCATCCCAATACGGCTGACAATATAGGCCTCGACCCAAGGACGCATCCCAAAATTGATGATGTAGTGGGCCTCGACCCTGGGACGCATCCCAGAATTACAAGTGATGTATGGGCCTCGACCTAGGGACGCATCCCAAAACTGCTAATGATGTGGGCCTCAACCCTAAGACTCATCCCAAAAACTGCTATTGATATGGGCCTCGACCTAGGGACTCATCCCCAAAACTGATAATGATGTGGGCCTCGCCCCCAAACTGATACTGATGAAGGCCTCGATCCATGCTCCATCCTCAAAAACTTGATACTGATGTGGGCCTCGCCCCCAAACTGATACTGTGTGGGCCTCGCCCTTGGGACTCATCCCCGAAAATTGATACTGATGTGAGCCTCGCCCCCAAACTGATACTGATGTGGGCCTCGACCCATGCTCTATCCTCAAAATACCATTCTTGGCATACTGTACCTCATCCCCGAGGCATTACTGATGTGATGGTTCATTCTCAAACCGTGTTGTATGAGAAAGGGTAGATTGGTCGCCCCAGTCTCGGTTCATTTTGCTTTCCTTAGGTCAAGGTAGATCTCTTGATGTGATATTGCATACCAATATACCATACTGCCTCTCACGAGATAATCCCGATAGCCAAACATATTTTCGTCTTCAAATGATGTTTCGTGTCGAAACCATAGAACCTTCAAAGTACTTGATACACCCAAATCAGATCATCTGAATGGGTGATCTGAACTAAACTCCCTGTGTGTGTGTGTGCCAAGGTTCTTTCACAGCTTAATCCTCAAGTAAGCCAACTCGATGATTTTGTCTTGGAGAATTGGATCAGTGGGTCTAACCAACCAAGATGTCTTGATCATACTTTGTGATTACTTCATCGTACTCAACATGATATGGTTTTCTTCTTCTTTTCTTTCGTCTCTTTCTTTTCTTTCTTTTCTTTTTGAACTTCCTTTTTCTTTTTCTCTTTTCTTTTTTTCTCTTTTTTTCGACACACCTACCCTTTAAGGTAGAATTTCTCCTCATGTTGGTCCTAATACTCGCCCATGGGTAGCTTCATGCTTTTGGTTATAGGTGGTCTATTTTTTCTTTTCTTTTCGGAGACTTTTCCTTCGTTTCGAACCATATCATATATCATTACATAAGTAAACCAGAACGGACATCTAGGCAAACGGTCATTCACTGATCCGCCATCTCTCTAACTAGTCATCTTTCCGACTACTCGGGCTTCTACTGCTAAGATCATGTAATCAAGTGCTCGCGAGTCTAGCTGAGATCAACCACTCAGAATACTGGACGAGAGCACATCTCGCACTTATCGTTTCTAAGGCTTCACCCTAAAGCAAACAATATCATCACCGGACATATGCCTAACCATCAAGGATTTCTCTCTCACTCTCTTTTTTTCACTGCACTGGAATTCCTCATTTCAACCGCTGATAATGTGGGCTTCGCCCCATGGGATTCATTCCCGAAATTGATACTGATATGAGACTCAATCTTGGGACTCATCCCCGAAACTGATACCATTGTGGGCCTCAACCCTGGGACTCATCCCCAAAAACTAATACTGATATGGGCCTCAACCTTGTGATTCATTCCTGAAAACTGCTGACACTGTACTGTTGCTGCTTCTGGTTGGCTTTGCCTTTGTCGTTTTCTCTTTTTTTCTTCTTTGAAACCTATGAATATAAAACAAAACAAAAAACACAAAAAGAATGCAAGTACGTTACGTGTATGTATGCATGCATGGATAAATTTCCTAATCCGTTGGGTTAGGTCTTCTGCTAGTCCTCCTTGTGATCACTCGGCCTTCTCTTCCTCAGGCAAAATACTGCTTCAATTTGTCTATGTTGATCGGCTCGGTGAACTCATTCCCTTCCAAGTCTGACAGTCTCACTGCCCCATTTCCCATTACTTTTTGGACTATGTAAGGTCCTTCCCAGTTGGGACTGAACTTTCCTCTCGGGTCTGTTGTCGACGGCTTTGACTACTTAAGCACCAAATCACCATTTCTGATCTTAGAATGACGCACTTTCTTGTTGAATGCTCGAGCCAACCTCTTCTTGTATATCTGCATGTGATGTAAGAATTTCATCCTCTTCTCATCGAGCAGTGCCAACTGTTCAAATCTCTGCGAAGTCCATTCTGGCTTAGGTAACTCTACTTCTGCTAATACCCGCATGGATTGTATCTCAACTTCAACCGGTAGTACTGCTTCCATCCTGTAGACCAAAGAGTAAGGTGTGGTTCTCGTTGCTATTCTCACCGAAGTTCTGTATCCCCACAGAGCGTACGGTAGCTTGTCAGCCCAATCTTTATAATTCTCCATCGTCCTGACTAGTATCCTCTTTATCGTCTTGTTGGCTACCTCGACAGCCCCAATTGTCTGCGGTCTGTAAGGCGATGACTTATGATGTCCTATCCCATACCTTTGTAGCATTGCCTTTGTTTCTCCTTGAAACTGGACTCCGTTGTCTATTACTACATGATGCGGCATCCAATATCGACAAATGATGTTCCAGGCTATAAACTTTGCCATTTGCTTTGCTGTGACATTGCGAAATGACTTGGCTTCCACCCATTTCGAAAAGTAGTCTACCGCCACCACCATTTGATGCGTGTGATCGAATTTCTCCGATCATGTCAATTCCCCATAATGAGAAAGGCCACGGCTCTATTAGCCCGTACAACTATGTGTACGGTAAATGATTCAAGTTACCGTGTGCCTAACAATCATGAGAATGCTTTACTTGCTTCACGTAGTCAGCTTCCATGGTCGACCAATAGAAGCCTTGTCTCATTATCTTGTGGGACAAGTTCAATCCGTTCATGTGCGATCCACATACTCCGGCGCGTACCTCTTCCATTGCCTTCTGGGCCTCTTCTTTCCTCATACACTTTAGCTTGATGCCATTGGCTTGTCCCTTGTACAGTTCTCCCTTCAAACTTACAAACTGAGAAGCTAACTTTTGGATGGCTATCCTGTCCTTTCTGCTTGCTCATTCTGGGAATTCCCCCCGTTCCAGATATCTCTTAATGTCGTAGTACCAAGGTTTCCCATTGTCGACCTCTACTTCTGATATCCTTTCTATCTCGTAGACATGTCTGCCTACCTTTGTCAACACTAGAGGTCTCATCACTAACTTCTCAGGATTTTCCCAAGTTGCGGCTAGTATAGCTAACGCGTCTCCTATTTGATTCTCTTCTCGCGGTAAGTGCTGGAACATACAATCGGGGAGGGCCTGTACAAGACTCCTTAGGTGGAACAAGTAAGGTTTCAACCGGTCTTCCTTCAATTCCCATTCTCCTTGCATCTGTCGGACTCCCAACATCGAGTCTCTGTACACTTCTATATTTTGAGCTCTCAAGGCTATCAGTGTTGTTAGTCCGAAGGCACATGCTTCATACTCAGCCATGTTGTTGGTTACTTCGAACATCAACCACTTGTACATAGGCAGTGTTTCTCCCTCGGGATTTACTATCACAATCCATAATCCGGCTCCTTTGTAGTTCACCGCTCCGTCGAAGTACATCTTCCATCCCTAGGCCGTTATTGCTTGGATTTCCTTGTCCGGGAATTCAAACTTGTACTGATCTCCCTCTATCGGTTGTGATGCCAGGAACTATGCCACGGCTCGCCCCTTGATTACTTTAGAAGTGAGGTACTCAATATCAAACTCCGTCAGTAATACCAACCATCTACCTAGCATCCCTATTAGCGAAGGCACCAAATGTAGATACTTCAGGGGATTCTTCTTTGCCACCACATGGATCTTGTATGATTTGAAGTAATGACGTAATTTTTTAGACACCCACAATACTGCTAAATAGATCTTCTCTACTTCTTGGTAGCGAGCTTCATACGGAAGCATCTTCTTACTAAGATTGTAGACTGCATGCTCTACCCCCGTCTCATCTGCTTGTACCATCATCGCCCCCAGCGCTTCAGGTCCTATGGCCAAATACAGTACCAAGTTGCCCGGTCTTGGAGGTTTTAAGACAGGCTGTTTCACCAAGTATTCCCTGATTTTGTCGAAAGCTTTTTGGCACTGCTCATTCCATTTCACTAGTTGGTCTTTCCTCAGTAATTTGAAGATATGCTCGCATACTGATGTCAACTTGGCGATGAACCGACTGATGTACTGAATTTTCCCGAGGAATGCTCTCACTTCTTTCTCTGTCTTAGGCGTAGGCATCTCTGTGATCGCCTTGATTTTCTCAGGGTCTACTTCTATTCCGCCCATTCCGACAGTGTGTCCTTGTAACTTTCTTGACGTTACTCCGAACACGCACTTCTTAGGATTTAAATGCAGGTTGTACTTGTCAAATCATTCAAGGAATTTCTCCAGTGCTTCTCTATGTCTGCTTCTCGTCTTTGATTTAACCATCATGTCATCCACATATACTTCAATCTTCTTATGTATCAAGTCATGGAATAATATAGTGGCCATCCATTGGTAAGTCGCTCCTGCATTCTTAAGTCCAAATGACATGACCTTGTAATAATACATACCCCACTCCGTGACAAAGGCAGTCTTATGATTATCTTCTTTTGCTATAAGAACTTGATTGTATTCTGAAAATCCATCCGCGAATGAGTACATGGCAGATAAAGCCACACTATCAACTAGCACATCTATATGGAGTAGATGAAAATCATCCTTCAGGCAAGCCTTGTTAAGGTCTCTGTAGTCCACACACATTCTGACCTTCCCGTCTTTCTTCGGTACTGGCACAATGTTTGCCAACCACTCGGGGTACTTCACTACTTCCAGGAATCCCACATCTATTTGCTTTTTGACTTCTTCATTAAATTTCTCGGCCCACTCAAGTCTCATCCTTCGGAGCTTCTCCTTTTACAGGCCTCATGTTTGGATAGGTCAGTATTGCATGCTGGGCGATACTCCTATCTACTCCAAGCATGTCCTCGTAGGACCAAGCGAACACTTTAGCATATTTGACTAATATTTCCTCTAACTTCTTCCGTTCTTCAGAGGTAACCTCGCTCACAATTAGAATCTCATTGGGCTTCTCAGGCGTGCCAAGGTTAAATGTGTTCGTTTTGGTTGAGTTGATATTAAATATACTCAAGTCATGCAAATTGAAAGGAAGAGACTCAGACAAGTAAGCAAAATGATTATCTTTATTACTAGCAAATGCGAGAGTACACTCAAATAAATCAGAAAGATAAATGTCATCGTCATCTACCGACACTTCATCCTCCGCAGCCGAGTTTTTCTCAGTCTCCTTATTCTCTTCGAGGGTCAGGCCCTCTAGCTTCATCAGCTATTCTTCCCACATATCTTCCTCCTTCACAACGTCTTCTACCAGCAGTTTCTCTCCGATCACATCCTGAAACATCTCAAATCCTGGTACCATAACCCCATTAACTTCCACTAGTTCGGGCTCTCCTTGATACCCCGCAGCTTTCACAAAGTATTTCGAAAGCTTCAATCATTTCTTCTTAGCCTTCGGCTTATCCTCATCAGACTTATATCCCAAACCCCTCATGGTGGTCTGCCTCTTGAAGTCAGGCAATGTTCCTCCAACACCTGAGCCTGTGCCTGGCTCAAACTTCATCTTCTTCATAATCCTAACTACCTTAGGATCTACCCAATCCTCAAAGGTTGCCGACACTTGGAACCTCGTGAAAGGTTGTATTTCCAAAGCGGCAACAATATTGTCTACTTCAGCTCTAATGGTGACAATCTCTCCTCCATACGGAAACTTGATAACCTGATGCAGAGTGGAGGGCACTACCCCAAGCTTGTGAAACCATGGCCTTCCCAATAATAAAGTAAAAGTGGCTGGGATATCCAACACTGTGAACTTGACCTCATCCTCAATTGGGCCCACTTTGACCATCGCATAAAAAGTACCCTCAACTCCTCACTTGCTATCATCATAAGCCTTGATAGTCATATTGGAGGGACTCAGATCCGTCGTCTTTATAACCAACTTCGGCAAAATCTTCAATGGGCACACATTGATACATGAGCCATCATCTACCATTACACAAGACGTCTTCGTACCCCTTACTTCAACTCTTATGAATAATGGCATGTTATGATTCCTCCCCTCTGTCGGGAGTTTCTCCTCAGAAAAAGGTTATCACTTGCGAAGCTTCCTTCTGCACTGATCCTACAAACATCGTAGGGTTGGCATCCTCTGGTGCTCTTATCTTGCTCAATACCTAAAGCATGACACGCTTGTCCTCTTATGATGCACACAACAACTCCCAAATGCTTAGATGTTCTCGTGTCTTTTTCAATTGACGCAGCACTACATATCCTTCAGAATTATCCCCATTTTCTACTATTTCTCTACCTTCGGCCAAAACTTCCTTGTCCTTTTCTATGGTATCATTGTATAAACGCCCACTGCATGTCATTCCCTTCACCTCCTCCTCATCACTGGCTGAGAAATCTTCCCATAAATTCTTTCCCCGCTCTGTTTCATCCCCACTGCTACTATCCCATATCCCCAGGCAAAAGGCTTGGAGGACAAAGCTTTCTGCTAAACCGGAGCCAATCATGTAGGTAGGTGGCGGGATAGAGTGATAGTTAGGTAGGGGGTTCCGATGTGTGTTGGGTAAATCCTTTTCGGGGTCGGGTATTTTATGGGAATCTAAGAGGTCCTGGATTTCGTGTCTGAGGTAGGCATTGTTCTCATTATCATGGCCCTTCTGCTGGTAGTAGTTATAGTAAAGGTTCAGGTTATAGTGTGGTGGTGGAGGATTGGGGAGTGGTCTAGATTTTAAGGGTTTAAGGAGCTCATATCTCACCAACTTTTCAAGCACCTTGGACAAAGGCCTTCCCAGGTTAGAGAAACGCTGGTTTTTTATGGCGGGTACTTAGCAGAAACGAGCTTAGCACCTGACGGTCCTCCAACAGTCCTCTTGTTCAGGCTACAAAACTTCCTGTTCTCGGCTTCCTCTTCCTCGATATCCATGACAGTCTCCCTTAACTTTCGAAAATCCATAATCATAGAGGTCATCCTCCTCAACTTGCCATAGATAAAGGGTTTGGTGCCCTTGATGATCATTTTGATTTGGTCCTTCTCCGAGGACCGAGTCTGTATTTTCAGAAGTTGGCTTCTCCAGCGGTCCATATAATTCTTGAAGCTTTCTTCCGGCTTCTGCTTGGTAGTCTCCAAGTCACAAAGCGACAAGTCGATCTCCAAGTACGTGACATACTAGTTCAGAAAGGCCTCTGCTAGTGCCCTCCAATCATCTTTGACCTTCCTCTCTAGGCCATGATACCATACCATGGGTGCCCCTTCAAGCGACATCCCAAACATCTTATGGACCTGACGCTTCGACAAACCCACTCAGCTCATCACAGAAACATATTATCGGAGATGGACCCTCAGATCCCCGTTTCCATTAAACTTGGCCATGTCATGCATCTTAAACTGAGCCGGTAGCTGCTCCTCAAAAGTTATTGCCTCGTAGTCCTGCAAATTATCATGCTTCCCACTCATCTTGGGGGTAACTGATTCTACCTGATCTCATAGTTTCTGCAGTTCCGCCTGAGACCTGGCTACCCTTTCTGCAACATACTCAGCAATATCATCATCGAAGACGGGGATATCATCACTCAGTCTATTCGAAGGGTCTTCACGCCTCTCATTCTCAGAGCTTCCCCCAACACGGGGCACGACCATATTAGCCATAGAAGTGGTCAAAGCTTGCAGTTTTTCAGTAACCTTAGTGAGAATGCTTTCCAGCTTATCCATATGGGATACCTCTATCTCTGATTCGCTCATGTTAATTGACGGCCTTTTGACGAGTCTGCCCTCTTCCTTAATACAATTGGTATCTATAATGTCTTTTAAATTTACAAGTTAGCATGTATGCGTGCAATGCATGGAATGTATAAGTCAGCCCATTATCATTTTAAAGCATTCAATCATACTATTGCGAGGTGCAAACTTGTCCCAGTTGAAAAGGCCCAACAAGTTTACACTTTTGCGATAACATGGCTAAACAACTTCAAATGATAAGAGGCCTAAGCATAAGTGGCCCATCGGCATTTTAGTGACTTTTGGCCCAATTGTCATAAATTACGGACTCGTCCCAGTTTAAATGGCCCAACAAGCCCATACCTCATGATAAAAAGGTTCAATTGAATCCAAATGACGATGGTCCTAAACGTAAGCATAAAGGAATAGTTTCTTTTAGTCCTACAACTACAGTTCATATGCGGGTTTACCGAGGTATAAATAAAGGCTCCCGTCGGTGAAGGATTGCCCACGACTAGGTCTCCCCACTCAAGGGTCCTAGCAACCAAGTGAGCACATTTTTTTTATACGCTAAGGTACGTGCCAACAAGTTAAGATGCTTGACTGACTGTTAAATGGATTTCTCATTGTAGATTCCCCAGAGGGAGGGTGGAGCGAACTCTCTTAAATACCCAAGCCTCTTAGGCTCTAATCGCTTGGTGACAGGAATAAGCAACAAGTCCTCCAAATTAGTCCATCACAGTAAGCTTCGAGTAAGTGATTGTCTAGGTGCCGTCATGGTTTTTCCCTTCAATGATGGAAAGGTAGTGAATGAAGGAAGACACCAAACCATTACCAAGCTCTAATAATACCTTTGATTAAACCCCTTCAACCCACGGTAGACATAGTTAACTAAAGCACAAATCACAATCATTACAAGATATTATTTCGGGGCCGATTCTCTATCCCCAGTGGAGTTGCAAGACTATAGGACATAGAAATCAGTGACGCTGTTATAGGCTCGCGGCCTAGTTAGGAGTACGGAATAGCCCACGGCGGAACTAAACCGGAGAAATAAAATGGAGTCGCCGCCCAGGGTGAACTAGGAAAGTGATTTAAGGCCACACTCACCCATCGCAAGGGAAAACCTCAAACCGTTGGGTTCGGAATGATCCATTACTTATGCCACTTGTAATGAATGGATTTGTGCAATAATTTAACCAAGTTTATACAACATACATTCGCCATGATAACCTACATCTAAATACACATGCATAAAAATAAAACCTATATCTAAGTTTGCATGCATAAAAGTAAGTCGACATAACGGCAAGCATGCAATCACATGAACTCATTAAATCGATAAACATGGTAATATAAATAAATAACAACATAAATATAGAAAAGACATAATTAAGTTCCTAATGTGAAATAAATAAATAAATCATGCTTGAAAATAATACGCTATACGATTAAATCATGCATAAACCAAATGACTAAATCATGTATAAACACAAAGTTGGATGAGACGAAATACGTGTCTCTCAAGCGGTACGTAGTATTGTATCCCGAGTGTAGACCGCAATACCGTCCATTCGAATTCGGCTACAGAATTTATGTACGGGTTTCCATCCGATATACCGTAAGAGATAACACATATTCCATTCATCCCATGGCCATAGCTCATATTAACCAAGAATACTCATGCAAAGAAACATTAATAAATAACAAAAAAATAACGGGAATGAATAAAAAGGGTTCCATTAGGTCTAACCTCTTAAGTTGCCTCTTGAAAGTACGCTATGCGGTTGTCGGAAGGGTTGATGCTCCGCAGCTTTTTCGATTTACTGGTTCGTTGTTTTCCTTCGTTGCTTCGCTGTTTTGGGCTGCTGTTTTCTCACTGTTTCTGTGGTATTTGGGCTGAGTGTTGGGGCATAATTTTCAGTAAAAAAGGGTGCAGTTTCGATGGACAGTTTTGGGTGTTTTTAAGGGTAGAATTTTGGTGGTAATAGGGGCGGCAGTTTAGGCTGTTTCGGTAGTCAAAACAGTGCAGTTTTGGGATATTTCGGTGGTCAAAATAGTGCGGTTTATGGATATTTCGGTCGTCAAAATAGTGCAGTTTTCGTGAGTTTAACGGTGTAGTTTGCGGGGTTTAAGATGGACTATTTGCAAGGTAAAATAGGGGCTGTCTAGGGGTAAAAATTAGGCAGTTTCCATGGTAAAATAGGGGCTGTCTGGGGGTAAAAACTGGGCAGTTTCCACGGTAAAATAGGAGCTGTTTGCAAGTTAGAACTGGGCAGTTTAAGGGGGTGATGTGCGTGAATGGAGGGGTTTCAGGGGCCGTTTTTGTTGTTGGTTGTGCGGCAATTAAGGGTTTTGCTTGAGTGCTTATTCACGATAATAAGGGGAATTATTTGGAGAGCTTGGGCGTGAATGTTAGGCTAGGTTCTCAAGGGTTTGGTTTTATGCTTTTTTTATAGGCAAGGGTTGAGGTTTACCTTATACGGGTAGGAAAATCGAAATTGTGTAATAATTGGGGGAATATTTAATTTGTGTGTCATAAGAAAAGGATCTCTTTAATTAGGAAGGTAATTTGATTTGATTTGATTTTATTTTATTTAGTTTAAGAATGTGATTTAATTTAATTAGGAATGTGATTGATTTGAATCTTTTAATTCGGGAAGGTGATTTGGCTTGATTTCAACATGTGTTTAATGTGTGAATAGGTTATTTTGAAAGGGTGATGTGCGTGAATTAAGTCCTTTGGGAGTGTCTGGGTTCTTTTGGTGGGTTTGGTGTGTGGCATGGTGGTATGTGGGCTTGCAGGGGTTTGGGCTGAGGATAAGTTTTAAAATAGAGATCCAACGAGCAAACCTGAAGCTAAGCAAACAAATTAAATCCAACAAGGTATTGATTTCCGACTTTTTTCTTCCAACGTCCGTTTCCCGCGACTTCCAAAACTTAAAGAATAGTGCCTCCGTACGAGGCTTATCATCGGGACTTACATGTAAAAATGTAGTGCCTACAGCTACATCAACCTCTAGAATTATGGTGTTACTTCATGATTAAAAAATAAAACAATGAAAGTAATGTCATGAACACAATGGAAATCATTAGAGTTTAAAGTTAAAAACTAGAAGATTAAACCTGAATCGAATCCTTTCGTCTTTGGAAATCACCGCCTACGTCTTCTATTGTCATTATTCAATCTTCTTCCTTGGATCTCACTAAAATAAGTGTTTAGAGTCTTTGTGTTGTGTATTATCCCCTCTTTTTAGGGTTTTGGATGAGCTTATGTATTTATAAGAAAGTGTTGGAGTCCTTATACATGTAAACACCATAAAATTAAGTTTCTAAGAGTCTATCGAGGCGTCGCTGCTCCAAAAATCACCGCGGCCCCAACTCCCGGCCATTGACTATGTGTGCAAGCTGAAACGGCATCGCGACGCCAGGTAGAATTTTTGGTTGGTGATTTCTGTGTTTTTCGCTCTTCCCGTGTGCTTTCGATGCATCCGTAAGGTCCTAAAACACGTACAAATGCCCCAAGATCCATGTTCCAATAATTCCTACAAATAAAACATAAAAGAAACTACAAATACATTAAATGACACAGAATCTAACAAAATAGTAAACTAAGAATGCATGAATAAGTGGGTATAAATCGTACCAATCAAGTATGTTATGTTATTAATTGTTAATAAATAATATATTTAAACTACTTTGAGTGAATTAGAAATATTTGATATTAATTAATTCGCTCGGAAAAATTTTAAAATGTTTAAAACCATTTTTGCCCCTTCCGACGTGCCTTCGCTGCGCTTACCCAAACAAAATGATCATGAGTTAAAAGTGAAAATTTTATAATATTCAGTTCTTTAGTTTGTTAGAGGCATCACCTAAAAGCAATGGAGTTTGTGTTTTTATTCAAAAAAAATGGCAAATCAAAAAAATAAAACAAAAAAACCAAAAATTAACCAAGCTTCTATTTAGTAAATAGACATCTTACCTCAGCAAGTAGTGATTGTTCACGTAAAACGATAGGACTTGAGTTAAACAAAAAAAAATAGAAAAAAATTATGAATAAGTTTGATTTCATAGCCTATCTAACTCGAGCAAATAAGTCTGTAAGGGTGTTTTAACAATTAGTGCCCTAAGGCCAACTAATCTGGGAGTCACTGGCCCAAATCTCGTTACATATATTAAAGAGAAAACTTAAGGAAATCAGACATTTCTTCTTTTTAACATCTAAGATCCAAGAAATTAAGTCTGTATGGGTGTCTTAACGCCTAGTGCCCTAAAGCCAACTAGTTTTGGAGTCATAGGCCAAAAACTTGCTACAAGGATTGAAGATATTATTTTTTTAAAAAAAAATTTATTTGTAAATAAACATCCATTGCCAAAATATGTGAATTCTGATATAACTTTTAAACAAAAATAATACTCTATTTTCAACAAGACCTGTGAATATTGTTGCCACAATGAATTAATTGATACTTTGTCTCAAGTTTGTATGGAAAAATGATAAAATGTGTAGAAGAATTTACTTATTTGGTAATTTATAAAGAAATAAAACAACTACTAACTTGAATAAGAAATTTTTTCTTTTAGTTTTCACTCAAATTAATAGTGATTAGTAATAAGCAGGTTATAGGGTGTGATGAACACTAAAAAGTGCAGATTTATTACAAGAAAAATTAATCATTTTACACTTGTATTTTCATTAATCCCTTTCATTTAGTAAATTTGTGACATAACAATTAAATTTATGTTTTATATATTATTATTATGATTTTTATTTATTGTGTAGGTAAAATACTACTTCGGATGCTCAACAGGAAAATGGACATGAAATCTGAATTCCAAGACCCAGAAACCTAAAAAGGCGTGACAGCTAGATTCAAATCGGTCCTGGAAAATATTCACCGAGGTTAGATTGACGACAAAATGAGCTTATGATATATTTCACTCATATATATTTTATATAAATATATAAAACAAAACAAAACAAAACAAAAACTAAAGAATAAATACAAACATAAATATGATAAAATAAAAATAAAAATAAAAAAAACAAAAAAAACTATTGATTGCAAAAGCAAGATTTGCTTAGAAAGCAAATGCAAGATTTTCTTCTTCTAAGCTCATAAGAGGTGTTGAGAACCTCTATAAATATGCCCAGCGTCTCATGTTCTTAGCAAATTTCCAGAGGTCTCTCTGGGACTTTGTGGGATGAGCTCTTATTATATTTTTTCTTTTATTAATAAAATTATAAGTATTTTTATTTATATACTGTTTTGCTAATTTTTATATAGGGTAAAAGGTGAAGCTAGTGGTATGAAAATATATATAATTTTTAATATATTATATTTTATAAATTGTGATAATTTTCAAATAAATTCATACTCTTTCTAGTTTATTTAGGACTCTTGACTAGCTGTAAACAGTCCCTGATTGACACAGATAATATTTGAATCACATAAATGAGAGAGTGTGAACTATTAAAGATCTTGATTAATTATAAACAATACAGTACCGCCTGTATGACTGGATTTATATATTTGACATAATTGAGTACCAAACTATACTTGTTATAGACAAATGTTATCACCGTCTTTATGTCTGGTTTTATATATTTTGACATATTTGGTAAATTGGCAGGACTAAATATCGAAAAAAAAGATCACATGTGTTGACATAATTAATACCTTATAATTATAAAATAAACTGATTGAGAAATATTTATAACTAATATTTTATAAAAAGTGAAAATTATTTTGTATTTGAAATATTAAGAGAGGATCCCATAACCCTAATATTTTATTTTATTATTTTTATTTTGTTAGTTGAATTAATATTTTATCTTATTAAATCTATTATTTCTTGATCGACCCCGGATTTACCAGGTTATTTTATTATTTCGACACTCTTATATTTGGAAGTAAAGAACTACTTTTTGAGTGTACCAAAAGAACAAATACAAGTAAAATGACCATGAATCAATCCATTGTTGGAACTTAGAGTCCGTTTAGTTTTAGTTTATGAAATGGGTTTTGATCGGTTACATGTATCAGTGACGATTGTTGACAAAACTTGTTGAATATCTCTCGTAAGCAATAATAGCAAAAGAAAGCTAATTATAAAAAAAATTGAGAGTGCAAGCTCAAGATACAACAAAAATCAAAATAATAATAATAATCACAAAAGGAAGAATTGAGCATGCAAACTCAATTATTGAACTAATATAATAAAACAAAAATTACCAATTAAATGATCTTAGTTACATATTCGATTTCCGAGACATAAGAAATTTCACGTTATAGTTAAAAAATGAAAGTTTATTGGTTAAAGTTGCATTTTCATTGTAAAAAGTTTCATATCAGAAAATATTTCTTATTTATTAATGAAAGTTGTAAGTATAATAATATTAGTTACATATTCGGTTGTATGGTATTGCTAAAAATTACAAGTTTGATGGTTGAAATTACATGTTCAATGTACAAAGTTTCATATTAGAAAATGTTTCATATTTATTGGAAATAATTCCACGTTGAATTATGTTTCTTGCATGTTGAATGATTTTAGTTACATGTTCTGTTTTCGAGGCATAAGAAATTGTATGTTATTGCTAAAAATTATAAGTATAATGTTTGAAATTACATGTTCATTGTAAAAAGTTTCCTATTAGAAAATATTTCATATTTATTGATAATAGTGCTTGTTGAATGATGTTTGTTACATGTTTAATGGTCGTTGTTGCATGTTCGAACTACAATGTATTTATAATTTTCATGTTAATGATCAAGTTGCATGTTAATGGTTAAAAATTACTTATAGCAATTATTTCTTATTATTAATTTTTATTCAGTATCATGTTTAATATTTCGAATTTTTTTTTTTTTTTTTTTTTACATGTATTATCGAAATTATTTAAAGTCAAATAAACTTAGAAATTTATTGTAAACAAGATATATAGGGCTAAATAGCACCGGAAGTAAGGATCTAATTGGGTTATTTGTTGAAACATATGAAGTTTATAAAGATACAACAGAGAATCACCACTCTCTCGGATAATATTTTCTTATAAGAGTAGTATTCCAGTTTCGCGGGTTGATATGTGTGATCAGTGCTTGAGACTGTGGCCACAGCGGAAGAATCATGTGAGATTCTTGGGTTAGCACGATTCATGACACTATCAACATCATATCTTTGACCATATGGGTAGACACTTTCCGTACCCTAGATCAATAGGTGGGGATACAGTGAGGCGAGTGACCGTATCATATGTAAATTGTATATAAAATGGGTATATATATCTTTCCTTCTCATTTGGGGGCATTGGCATATTGCTAGATGTCAACTTTGGTCATTGAAATCGAACGACGATCTGATCAGAGGGTAATTTATATTCGATTAAATTATCACAATTCATTTCATGTCCAACTTGAGGGGAACCCAAAAGGTCATACACAACAAAATCGAAATCAATGGTTAACAGTGCACAATACAAATATAAAAACATATATGTTACTGTAGGAATTGTTCATAAATGGTTCAAAGTGTTTAATTATTGAACAGATCATTTATGAGGTTCCATAGTAGCTTAGGGATTGGTGAATGACGATAGGGGCACTTTGGGAATTGTAATTAAAAAAATATATTACTATTCATATTAATAGTAAATTATTTTTTTTTGTTATTTGTTTTGAATTCTAATTCGGCCTAAACTCTTATTAGGGTTTTATAATCTCATAAATCACTAAATTAAGATCTAATGGCTAAGATAAAATTAGCTTGTATCCCACATCGAATTCTTAATTAATTTTGTTGCCTTTGGAGCACTATATAAACCCAAAGAATTCTTCACAAATTTTTACACCAAAACCTTTCATATCTTGGGTTTATATAAGTGAGCAATTCTAAATTTTAAGAGTAAGCCACTGATTTTAAGGATCCTTAAGTCTAATTGACTCGAAGAACCTCGTGTTAAAAGTTTTAAGGTATTTACCTAGGCTAGCACCAAAGGTAAAATACCCGTGCACTCAAGGCGTAGTCTTGCCATTGAGTTTTGGCTTTGGTGTGTGTATCTTTGGAGGCCACACACTTGAGTGGCTCTTTGGAACGTGGAAGAACTTGATGAGTTCGAGAAAATTTTGTAGATTGGAGGGAGGACTAGAGGAGTCTTCGGTTCAGGTAAGTCTTTTTCTTTTTTTTTTTAAATTTTAATTAGAGTTCTTATGATAGTTAGCATGTTTAGGATTATGTTATTTACATGTTTTATGAGTTTTATGCTTAGAATATATAGTAACATGCCTAGGCTTGTAGAATAATTAAAAAAAATGGGTCTTGGGCAGAGGGAAAGCGGCATAATAATTTTAATTTCCCGCTGCGCACTCGCAGCCGCTTCCCAACAGTGGTATCACAACGCCGTTTTTATTTTGATTAGTTCTCTCTCATTTGAACTCGAAATATGGTGTGTAAAAGTTCGTTGGAAATTTAAAACCCTGAACTTAATTTTAGTCACAAGTTTTGCATGATTTGGTTAAGATGTGAATTGTGAAATTTCATTTAAAGTTCACGAGTCTGCAGAAAAATGTGAATAGTAAATTTATTTGAATAAAATAAAATACAATATCATAATTAAATATTAATTAAAGTTATTTAATGCCTAAAATAATTCCAACATTTTAAAACTCATATGCTTGATGATTCTATGTATGATTAGAATTGGCATGAATATTTTAAGGTACAAGCATCTAGAGACTTTCTAAGAAATAGAGAGTATTGCTTATCCCTTAGCTAAGTAATTATTTCGTGATGAACTTAGAGATTTATTACCTTTAAGGCTAATAAATATAAATCACTTGTTTATAATAAAAGACATTATAAAAGATACAAGTGGACTGGGACCAAGGGGTTAATAAAACTTTCCAAACTAAAGTTAATTTAACTAAAGGTATTACTAGAGTTAGATAATGATTTCGTGTCTTCCTTCACTCACTACCTTTTTATAGCCAAAGGGAAAAACTGTGAAGACATCTAGATAATCATTTACTCAAAGCTTACCTTAAAGCATATTTAAAGTGTTGGACTAATTTGGAGGATCTATTGTTGTACGGGCTAAAATTAGGCCGGAGGACAAAATCAACATTGTTACCTCTGAGCCCACCATGAAACCAGAGACCAAAAGCCAAAAGCCCACTTTTAAAAGAAAACTAAAGCCAAAGCCCGTCGCCCTACACCTATCGCCCATCGCCCAAACACCCATCGCCCAACACCCATCGCCCATCATTAACTACTTCATGGAAACGTCTGAACCCATAAAATCCACCAATTAAATCAACAGTTATAGAGATGCTCATGAATACACCATCAAGTCTACAGTTACAGAAATCCCAACGGTCAATAAGTAAATAACACCACATCAGAAGGCCTATAGAGGAGAAGAGCCAAGGCATAGAGAAGGGAGTTTGACATTAATACTTATCACCAAATAAGTCATAACACCATGCCTCATGGCCATAAAACAAAGATCGAGGTAACCTAAGACCTTATTCTCCTCACTTCCGACTTATCCATACTCTTCTTACTTGAGCGTCGGAGTGCCTACGGATTCCACCACACCGGTGGGTAGTAACCTCCTCGTTCATTCTACTCTTATTTTACAGGTTCGTTTGTGCCCTTCATTTCATTCTCGATTGTGAACCTCGACCGAAATCAGCATTCACAATTTGGCACCCACCATGGGGAAACCAAGAGGGTCTTACAAAAATTAAACTCATTTGATTCGCACGCTATAGGCAATTGGCAATGGCCTCAAGCAATGAGCAGGCTCTGGATCCCATGATCGCACAACTTACCATGCTCCAAGAATGTCTACAAGCCTTAGAAGATGAAAATCTGACAATGCGAAATTCTAACGTAAGCCTACAGAAAAAGCTGGAGCAGTTGTCATCCAATCCTCACCATAAAAAATTCGAGGTCAGACTAGTGATCCAAGTGACCAAGGCAATCCGACAGTCCCACCTACGTCAGATGGACCAGACGACAATAACCAGCAAACTTCACATGGCTCGAACTCCTCACTCGATCCAACTTATCAAATTGCTAGCTTCATGCGAATAGAGATGATAGAATTCAAGGAAGCAATCATGTCCAGACTACCAACAGTAAGGTTTCCAATCGGAAAGAGTAGAGTTGGAGCAATTTCTGATACCCCATTCGTGGAGTCAATCGTAGCTGTTGAATTACCTTGAAAATTTAGCCCGCCCGAAATGAAGCTATATGATGGGTCCACCGATCCAGATGACCACGTAATACACTACAAGTACAAGATGATGTCAACTGGCTTGTCCCTTAGCTAGTGGGAAGCTGGAATGTGTAGATGCTTTGGGGAAACATTGGTGGGGCCAACTCTTTCTTGGTTCATTAACCTGCCCTACAGATCAATCAAATCCTACCAGAATCTGGATGACAAGTTCGTGCAAGATTTTGCAAGTTCTTGCAAACTATAGAAGACTTTAGAAGATCTCAATTACATCCAGCAGAGAAGAGGAGAGTCACTACGGAGCTACGTGACTCGGTTCAACAGGGAGGGAATTACTATTTCGGATCTCCACCAGCCTACAGTGGTACAGGCCTTCCGGAATGGACTGTTATATGATAGTGGACTCTATAAGAAATTGACCAAGTTCTGATGCTACACCATGGACCAGGTCATGGCACGGGCCCAAGTGGAAATAAGATGGGAAGAGGATAAAAGAAATAAGAGAATGGAGGACGTTCCGAATACACGAGTAGATAGAAGGCCTGCTGCTCCCAGGTGACCTGATATAAATATTCATTCTCACAAGGAAATAAGGAACCAACCACGAGGAGAGCGAAGACCTTTTTATAAAGATATTGACAGATGACCAAGGCAATATAAAAATCAAGAGGAGATTTCAGCAAGCAAACCCAGGCTCTCGGACTACAACTTTACAATTTCCCATAGGGAATTGTTATCCGTACTTAAGAAGATGGGAGTGAAGTGGCCTCCAAGTAACAGGGGCGGTTCAACTAAAAAAGACAATAGAAAGTGGTGTGAATTCCACCGAGACTATGACCATACGACAGAAGAATGTGTAGCCTTGAGATTGGAGGTCCTGGAACTATTAAGCAAAGGTTTCTGAGGGATTTTCTCACTGAGAAGGGGAAAGCAACCTTGGCACGAAGGGAGGAGAGAGATGGTCAAGGAGAAACCCCAACCCCACCACCTCCGATTAATAACACCGTCAATGTTATTTCAGGAGGATCAGGAATCAGTGGAACCTCATATTCGGCAGCTAAACGACATTGGAGAGCTCTGGCTAGTAGTATCTCACATACTACAATGTCTGTAGAGAAAATATTCACCAATTTGACAATGGAGTTCCCAGGCGATGGGGATTCCCATAATTTAAATCCTCATCACGACGCTTTAGTCATCTCCTTGCAGGTGGCAAACTTTATGATCAAGCGAGAGTTAGTCGACACGAGCTCCTTAGCCAATATCATTTTCGCTACAGCCCTCGCTGATATGGGAGCCGAGTTGGACAAGATTAACAGGCGGACGACAGTATTAATTGGGTTTAGTGGAGAGTAAAAATTCACGATGGGAGAAATATCACTCCAAGTCTACGTAGCAGGAGTCAATAAAATGACCATGTTTTTTGTCTTGGATAGCCCATCGGCCTACAATCTTATCATGGGCAGACCTTGGATTCATGACATGAGGGGGGTCTTATCCATCTATCATCAAGTTATAAAATTCCCAACCAAATTGGGGGTTTAAGAAATTAAAGGTGATAGATTTACATCCAGAAGTTGCTATCAGATGACTTTGAAGGCGAGAGCTGAGTAAGCATAGCAATTACTAGTTGGGCCCCATGATTCGGAGTTGACTCTACCAAATCTAGAGGAGCTTTACGAGGTCCAGATTCACCCATAATTTGCATATCAGAAGGCATTGATTGGAGCTAACCTGGATCCCAAACTAAGAGCCGACCTGGTTGAATTCTTAAAGAAGCGACATAACACTTTTGCATGGTCTCACAAAGACATGACTGGAATCGACCCAGAGCTCATTACTCACGAGTTACATGTGGATCCAGACCACACCTCGGTTAGGGAGAAAAGAAGTAAGTTCACTCCTGAAAGGAACCGGATCATTGATGAAGAGGTTCAGAAGTTATTACAAAATGGAGCGGTTAGGGAAGTACAGTTTCCAGAGTGGCTTGTAAATGTTTTCATTGTGAAGAAAAAGAATGGAGAGTTGAGAGTCTGCATCGACTTTACTGATCTGAACAAAGCATGTCCAAAGGATTTATTCCTACTGCCACATATAGATTCGATGGTCGACGCTACAGCTAGACATGAGATGTTAAGCTTTATGGATGCGTATTCAGGCTACAACCAGATCCTCATGCATCCTGACGATCAAGAGAAGACAGCCTTCGTCACTAACTGAGGAATTTACTTCTACAAAGTTATGCCATTCGACTTAAAAAATGCAGGAGCAACATACCATTAACTAGCCAATAAGATATTCGCCAATCAAATTAGGAAGACAATGGAGGTTTACATAGACGATATACTGGTGAAGTCTATTAAATCATAGAAACACCTCAACTCTAGAGGAAGCCTTCAACATCATGGATAGGTACGGAATGAAGTTGAATCCTACTAAGTGTGTGTTTGGTGTTGCCTCAGGGAAATTCTTGGGATACGTAGTCACTCGACGAGGGATAGAAGTGAATCCAAACCAGATTAAGTCAATTCTCGACACCCCCTCACCTTCCAGCTCGAAGGATGTCATGCGATTAGCGGGGAGGATCGCCGCATTAAACAGGTTCATTTCCAAATCCACATATAAGAGTTTTCTGTTCTTTTCAGCTTTAAAAAAGGCTAACAGCTTCGAGTAGACTCCCGCTTGTGAAGAGGTGCTAAAAGGCTCAAACATTATCTTACCACACCTCATATGTTGTCAAAGCCACTTGACATGAGAGGCTCTATCTCTACTTGGGAGTTTCAGAGCACATGGTTAGTGCAGTCTTAATAAGAGAGGAGGCGGAAATTCAACTACCAGTCTACTACGTGAGTAAAGCATTATTTGGAGCAGAATCACGCTACCCGTTAATAGAGAAGTTGGTGTTCACTCTAATTACAGGCGCGAGAAAGCTCAGACTCTACTTTCAGGGACACCCAATCACGGTATACACGACACATCCTTTAAGAACCATACTACATAAACCAGAACTTTCAGAGAGATTAATGAAGTGGGTAATTGAACTTAGAGAACATGATGCATCGTACCTGCCTAGGACCGCCATCAAATCTCAAGCTTTAGCGGACTTGGTGGCCGACTTCACTCTCGGACTACTTGATGCAGCTAAAAATAAAGTTTGCTCTATTCATTCGATAAATCCTTGGAAACTCGCAGTCGACGGATCAAGTAATAAAAAGGGCTGCGGTCTTGGGATTATGATCAATGAAGCAGAGTATGAAGCACTGATTTCTGGGTTATCTCTAGCAAAAGAACTGAGAGCCAGGAAGATAGAAGTGAAGTCTGATTCTCATTTGATTATCAACCAGATCCAGGGGTCCTTTCAAGCACGAGGTCAATAGATGGCGTTCTACTTACAAAAGGTAAATAATATCTGGTCGACATTTGAATATTGATTATAACCCAAGTCCCAAGAAGCGAGAACTCCCAAGCAGATGCTAGACACCCTCGGATCAACAATGGAGGGAGATAAACCATGAACAATACTAGTAGTGTATTTGAATTGGCCGACAATTTGGAAGGAAGAAATAATAGTTGCATTGGTCGATTCAGTCGACACTTGGATGTCACCTATCGTCAAGTATTTGCAGGATGGTGTGCTTCCCGAAGACATAATGCAAGACAGAAAAGTCGAGAGACAATCTGCAAAATTTGCTATATTCGACGGTCAGCTGCTAAGAAGATCACTCACAGGACCTTACTTGAAATGTCTCCACACATGACGAAGCGCAGCATGTGTTGACGGAGTTGCACGAAGGAGAATGTGGGAACCACTCTAGTGGCAGGAGCTTATCTCTTCGAGCCCATTCGACAGGATATTATTGGCCGATAATAAGGACCGACTCAACTGAATTTGCTAAAAAATGTGACAAGCGTCAAAGATTTGCTCCAGTTCCATATCTCCCACCAGAAAAACTAAATCCCATTTTATCCCCATGGCCGTTTATGAAATGGGGAATGGACATAGTAGGAAGACTCTCATCTGCTCCAGGCCAACATGTCTACATGCTTGTGATGACAGATTATTACTCGAAGTGGATCGAAGCTGAACTATTCACTATAATACGCGATAAGAAAGCCCAAAATTTCATTTAGAAGAATATCATCTGTCGGCTCAGCATAACAAGAGAAATTGTGACTGACAACGGCTCTCAATTCATCAGCCATCACTTTTAAAGACTTCTGTAGGAATTGGGGCATAAAAATGAGATTTTCAACCCCATGCTTCCCACAAGCGAACGGTCAGGCAAATCGTCCAACAAGACGATCCTAAATACTTTGAAGAAGAGATTGGAGAAGGCTAAAGGCGCTTGGGCTGATGAATTTCCAGTAGTGTTGTGGTCATATAGGACGACAGTTTGATCTTCAACAGGCGAAACTCTTTTCGCTCTGGCATTTAGAACAGAATCAATAATTCCAACTTAAGAAGCCATCCCGTCCCCACGCTACCAATGGCTCAACGAAGAAACTAATCAGCAGCTCATGAATTTCAATCTCAACACGATTAATGAATAAGGGATCGAGCTTCCATTCGACCGGCTGCTCATCAACTTAGGATGGCCAGGTATTTCAACAAGAATGTTCGGAGTAGGACATTCAGGGAGGGAGATTAGGTCGTACGTAGAGTATTCCAGGACACAAAGGTGGTTGCAGATGGAAAGTTTGGACCAAATTGGGAAGGTCCATACCTCGTCACAAAAGTTGTCGAGAGATGAGCCTACAAGTTACAAACCATGGAAGGGACTCCCATCCGCAACAAACGCTGTCCATCTTAAGCAATTCATCTGGTAACAATTATGTTTTGTTATTTTTTGAGGCAGTTATCTTTCGCAATACTTAGTCATCTTTCAAAATATGAAATAAGGAAATTTTAGAAGTCATTCGATTGATTGCAATAAAAGTTCATTCATTAAAATCATTCGACAAATATAAAATTAATTGTTCAAAATTTCGGATTATCGCCTTCCCATTCGAAAATAGAGTTTGACTTTATACAAATGTTAAACCTATATTAGAATATCAAATCCTTAAAATCCAAAGACATTGGTTGGTCCTTCTTCGACAGCTGTTTCAGGAACATCTTCTTGAGCTTCAAGCCATCCTCGATTCAGTATCGATAACTGCCAGTCTAACAACTTCCCCCACCTCCAAATGTTTCTCGATGCTTTCCATTTCAGCTTCGGAAACTACAACTGGCTCTACCTCATCTTTCTTGGACACAACATCCGGACCTTTTTCTTCCCCATCATCCCCCGTCGACGAGGAAAGACCGACAGCACGTCTTTCGTATTCCCAAATCCACTTCTCAGGCTTCCAGTCTACATGCTTCCCAGAAAGATATTCCTTCATCAAATCATATCTAACTTTCATCATGGAATCAATGGCAATTTCCTCAATTTGCTCTAACAATGGTTCTTTTTCCTTTTTCACACTTTCGAAACTTTGCTTATAATTGCCGATTGTTAGTTTAGCCGTTTCTTTCTCCATCATTAAGGTAGCCTTGACCTCATTCAACTCCTTCTCAAGCCCTTTTTCCTTCCTTTGAGAAGCAACCAGCCCAGACTTCATATCTGAAACCTCATTTCTCACCACCGACAATGCTTTTTCCAGCTCCCTGATCCTTCTTTGACTAGATTCTGTATTTTTTCGCATGTACAACTGCATTCCTGTGACTGAAATGGACGAGTTGGATGTCATTTGACAAAAATAAAATAAAATATAGTACTCACTTGATAATTCAAGGTTATGGCTTTCTTCATAGCCTCCACCGAACCGATCTGTATTAACCTTTCTTCATCCCCCTCCAGAAGAAGCCCTTCTACGAACGAATTGATACTTGAAGGATCAGAAATTACAGTCGATTCTCGAGGAACCTTTAAAATAAGGTTATCAGAGTTTCCTCCACTTCGGTAATAGATTTCCTTTTCTTCCCTGTAGAAGTCATTTCAGTCGACTTCCCCTTTTCTGCATCAACCTCACTTGAAACGACTTCCTTTGGTTGAGAACTAGTTTCTTTCTCGACCTCTAGCTCTTTGTTCTTCAACTTCCTTGCTTTCCTCTGGCTCTTCATCTCGTCGAGTGAGGCCACTGTGAATGGTCCAGTCATCATTTCCTCTACGCATAAAAGTTCTTCAGGTTTCAAGGGCTCTCAATATTTAGACTCTCCGTATAACTCTCGACACAACCATCTACAATTTATCATGGGAAAAACGTCATTACAAAAGTGCTAGAATTTACCTTCTTCTTATCGGTTGCAAATTTCCTTCCACAATAGAGTTGCCCTCAATCTCTTCTCCACTAAGATGGTTTTATAATATCTTTCCTCAGCTGGCAATGATAGATTCGCTTTGGTGTTGGAGATTGTACATGCAGTCGTGACAAATGTCTTATTTCGTAAAGGATCTACAACAACAATCACATGGTTATTCAAATTCATTAGCAAGATTCAAGGATTAAATTTTTTAAAAAAAGAACGCTATTCACTCGACAAACACTAAAATTTTGGGATTCGACCAGCCCCGCTCAATCCAAATATACCCTCACCCTTCGCAAAGAAATAATCGGACTACCATTCCCCCTATCATTAGTCGTCAATCCGGTAACTAAATGCGCCTTCCTCTGACAAAGAATCAGAGTATATCTTCCTTTCTCATTCAAGTGTTCTTTCAGGTAGTACGTGGCCAAAACATCCTTTACCTCAAAAAGCACTCCTAACTCAAAAGACATACATTCAATAGACAATAATATCCTACATGCATTTGGCATCAACTGAGAAGGAATGACTTCAAAATGATCCAAAACCACCCAAACAAGTCTTGGAATAGGAAACCTCAACCTATCAGAGAATGGACATACGTAGAATCCCATCCACCCCGAACTTTGTAATCGATTCTCTCACTCGACGAAGGTACCTGTAGTTCCAAAGAATCGAGAAACCTATACTTGTACCTGAGTTCCCTCAATAATTTTCCAGTCATTCGACAAGCAAGAATTTTAGATAATAAGTTGGTGGGTTCACTTGTACTAGGAAAGTCACTCGACTCCCCAACAATGGGTAAAGACCTTAGTGGTATGGCCTCAGTATGGATATCCTGGGAAGGCCTAGCCAAGGTGATTATACCACCCGGATCAACTCTTGGTACGACAAATCTTTGTGTACTTTGTCCTCCTTCGTCTCACTTGAAGAAGATCCGACAAAACTATCAATCTTATCACCTAAGCTGTCTACGGATTCTCCACTCAACATCTTCCAAATAACAAGCATATAAACACTAAACTCCCTAGTAACCTATTTCCTAAAGATCAAAACCCACAATCACAATTCTGAAAATATTTTCACAAACCCAAAGATCAAACTACCTATATTATCCATTAATAACTTGAATCTACTGTGGTGATGGGACACAGGGAACTGGGCGACGCATGCTTTTCTAGGCTCGCGACCTAGTTGGGAGTACAGAGTAGCCCGCGGGGGACTACACCGGAGAATAATGGAGTCGCCACCCGGTGTGAATTGGGATAAAGATTTAAGGCCGCACTCACCCCTCACAATGGAAGACCTCAAACCGTTGGGTTCAGAATAGTCCCTTACTTATGCCACTTGTAATAAAATGAATTGTGCAATAGTTTAATCGAGTCTAGTAACATACATTCCCAAAGGCATTTTATTTATATGTTTGCATATGTAAATCAAAAGCTCAACTAAATTCGTGTATTTCATATAACCTATGTCTCAATTTTGCATGCATAAAGGTGGATTGAAATATAGCAAGCATACAATTTCATAAGCATGTAACATTCATGAATATAGAAACGCAAATAAATCATAATGATACTAGCATGCAATATCAAAACGATGGCAACTACGTAATTTCACATTAATAGACACAGAGGCGCAAACCAATACCATTCATACAAGCATGCATATTAAATATTAAAGAAAGACAATTAAACACATAATGAAAATAAATAACTAAAGACAATTAAGGAGGCAATTAGGCATTAAAGTAAGCATGCTATGGTGTGATGCGAAAGAAGATAACTAATATTGACACAAACACACACGTGGGCACTTTTCTCAAGTGGTACGTGGAATTGTATCCCAAGTATAGACCGCACTACCGTCTATTCGGAATCGGCTATGGAATTTACATCTGGGTTTCCATCCGATATACCACGGGAGATAATACCGAATACTATCATGACATGGATACATAAATGATAATATATCAAGCCAAGACATGAGTAAATGACGCAATCAATGGAATAAAGGTGAGGCGAATACCGTGGTAAAGGTAGCCTTTTAGGCTTTTCTTCCCCCAAATGGAGAACCTTTCATCCAACATAATAAGCCCATGCGTTTTTCATTACAATACATGTGAAAGTAAAGATGACTATATGGAACTTCATAGTGCATATATAAGTGAAGTAATGATGTGCAAAAGGATAAATGACATAAGGAGAGGCGCGGCGAAGCATCGTGGTAAAGGATTTTAACCCCTACACTTAGAGGACCTTTAATCCCACTAACTAAGCCCATGCGCAAACAACACAATACATATAAAAATTAAAGACAATGATATCGGACTTCGTGTATCCGATTGAACATATCTCACATCCAATCGAATATACCTCATCCGGCGCGACAAAGCATCGTGGCAAAGGCTTTAATCCATCGACATAGAGAACCTTTGATTCCACTTACTAAGCCCATACGCAATTGACATAATGCATATATAAGAAGTAAAGATAATGATATCGGACTTCGTGTATCCGATTGAACATATTTCACATCCAATCGAATATACATCGACCGGCGCGGTAAAGCATCGTGGTAAAGGATTTTAACCCCTCAAAATAGAGGACCTTCAGTCCCACTTACTAAGTACATGCGCTCGATCACATAATGCATATTAAGAAACAAGGATAATAATATCGGACTTCGTATATCCGATTGAACACATCTTACATTCAACCGAATATACATTGATCGACGTGGAAAAGCATCATAGTAAAGGATTTTAACCCTCAAAATAGAGGACCTTCGGTCCCACTTACTAAGCCCATACGCTCGATCACATAATGCATATAAAGAAACAAGGATAAAAATATCGGACTTCGTATACCCGATTGAACACATCTTATATTCAACCGAATATACATTGACCGGCGCGACAAAGCATCGTGGTAAAAGATTTTAACCCCTCAAAATAGAGGACCTTCAGTCCCACTTACTAAGCCCATGCGCTCGATCACATCATTAACCAAACAAATAATATGCAGAAATTAAATAACGAATAATAAACACATCAAAACAACATAAACAAAATATGCGCCGCTTGCTCAAGTGGTACGTGGAGTTGTATCCCGAGTGCAGATCATACTACCGTCCATTCGGAATCGGCTATGAAATTTACGTCCGGGTTTCCATCCTATATACCACAAGAGCCGACACATTTTTCGTTTTATTCAAAGGCCACAACATACATCACTTCACTATACATGCGTTATTTATCTACTCAAGGGCCACAACATGCATCACTTCCAATAATCATGCGAATGAGGTTCAATAAACATTAAGAATATAAATAAAAATGGATGTGAAAGAATACCCTCAGGTCTAACCTTTTTCGTCTACTCTCGGACTCGCGTTCCACGGTGATCGGAAGGGTGAAAGCCCGCAACTTTTCTGGTTCACTGGTTTGCATTTTTTCTCGTTCTTTCGCTGCTCAAGCTACTGTTTTTACTCCGTTTCACTGCTGTTTTGTTGCTGGTTCGAGTGTATTTTCTGGTCACTGTTTCAGGTCTATTAAGGCTATTGTTTTGGGGAGTGTTTTGGGCGGTTTCTTGACTGTTTTACTGGGCAGTTTGTGGGTTAATTCGGGGTAATTTTGGGAAAGTTTAGATTGATTTGGTGTAGTATTTTTTGTGAATCACGGACTGGTTTCACGAGGCTATTTGCAAGGGCTGTATGAGGCTTTCGGTTTTGGAATTTTATGGCTTATTAGTGTCGGTTTGGATTGGCAGTGGGTGTTTGATTGCTTACTTCACGTGTGTGTTTGTGGGAAGGCGCTGTGTGCATGGATCAATGTGGTGTTAGGTTGAGAGAGAAACGTGTGATGATTGCCTTTAGTGTTGCTCGGTTGGGCGAGATGTGTGACTGTTTGGGATGAGTGGGCTTCTATGGGCGTATTTGGGTTTGTTGTTTGACGGTCAGAGGCTGCATGTGGGGTTAGGGTTCGTTGCTCATGAAAGTAGTTAGCACGTGATGAATGGGCTTCTTCGTGAAGGGCTTATTTGGCGTGGTGAATGGGTCTTTTTGCGTGGTACGTTCAGTGGGTAAGGGGCAGTTAATGTGGTGCGTTCAGTGGGTGAGGACTTAGCTTTAGTGCGTAGTTGATGAGTGTTTTGGTTTCTTCTGGTTTGTCGTGTGTTCAAGGTAGCTGCATGAATTTAGGGGCATTATATTTTATTCGTTACAGCTCGGTGGGGAAGTGAGGGTTAGAGACGAGAGAGGAAGGCTGAGGTGTTATTAGGGTTTATTTGTGTGTAATCTGTGAGAGAAGAGAGAGTGGCTGCGTGAAGGATGTGTGGTTGAGAGAGAAGAGCACGTGAAGGATTCAGTTTAGGGTTATGTTCTGTAAATGTTTAATAGTTTACATGAAGGGGGAATAGAGAGGCAATGTGATGGTGAATCAGAGGAGAAGGTCCTAGGGTTTCTTATTATTTTTTTCGTGTGAGAGATGAGAGAGGTCCTAGGGTTTAGATTTGTGTTATTTTATAGTGATAGGATATTAGGGTTTGTGCATGGTTTTGAAAGGAAACAAATCATGTTAAAATGGAGGGATTAGTTTATAAAGGGAAAGAATAATTGTGTTTTTGGTGGGGAATATATTAAATTAGGTGATTGATTTAATTTAATTTGGAAATGATTTATGTAAATTAGGAATTTAATTAGATTTTAATTAGATTTAATTTAATTAGATTTAATAATTTAGATTTAGTTTAATTTATGCTTAATTTAATTGGTTTTAATTTAATTTGTGAATTTAATTTAATTAAGATTTAAATTTAATTGCTTTGTGATTTTTTAGATTAGGAATTTAATTTATTTAATTTAGTAATTGGTTATTTAATTTAATTTGTGACATATATTTTAAATGTTTTAATTATTATTGAATGTGATTTAATGGGCTTGGGCTAAGGTTAGGTTTTAAAACGGAGGTCCAACAAGCAAACCCGAAACTAAACACGTGAACTAAATCCAACAAAACGTCAATTCTTGGCTCTTCCCTTCCGACGTCCGTTTCCCGCGACTTCCGTGACTTAAAAGGTAGTGCCTCCAAATAAGACTCATCATCGGGTCTTACACGTAAAAATGTAGTGCCTACAGTCGCCCCCACTTTGATGGGACTTGTGCAGTGTGTGATAAAAACAATTCTATCAAAGTTATGCAATGCATTTTTATTAACCTGGCTCGGCAGCTGCCACCTGACTTGCCTGCTGCTCCGCTGAGCTGATGATGCAGTGGACCTCGATCCTGGGACGCATCCCAATAACTGCAACTGATATGTGGGCCTCGACCCTAGGACGCATCCCCAAACTGGAACTGAAGTGGACCTCGATCCTGGGACGCATCCCAATAACTACAACCAACAACGGGGGCCTCGACCCTGGGACGCATCCCAATACCGCTGACAAAATGGGCCTCGACCCTGGGACGCATCCCCAAGACTAAAGGTGAAGGGAGCCAACGGCCCTGGGATGCATCCTGATAACTGCAACCGAAAATGGGGGCTCACGGCCCTAGTACACATCCCGATAACGCTGCCAAAATGGGCCTCGACCCTAGGACGCATCCCAAAAACTGCTAATGATATGGGTTTACAACCCTGGAACGCATCCCCAAAACTGCTGATACTGATGGAGTGGGTTACAACCCTGGGACGCATCCCCAAAACTACTGATATAATATGGGCCTCAACCTTGGGACGCATCCCCAAAACTGCTGATACTGAAGAAGTGGGTGCAACCCTGGGACGCATCCCCAAAACTGCTGATACTGATGAAGTGGGTTACAACCCTGGGACGCATCCTCAAAACTACTGATATGATATGGGTCTCGACCTTGGGGCTCATCCCTAAACTGATACTGATGGTGATGTTGATGTGGGTCTCGACCCTGGAAATCATCCCCAAAATTGATACTGATGCTGTTGCGGGCCTCAACCCTAGGACTCATCCCCAAAACTGATACTGATGATGGCGTAGGCCTCGGCCCTTAGACTCATCCCTGAAACCGATACTGATGTGGGCCTCGACCCTGGGACTTATCCTTACAACTGATACTGATGATGACGTAGGCCTCGGCCCTTGGACTCATCTCGTAACTGATAATGATGTAGATGTGGGCCTCGCCCCAAACAAGTACTAATATGGGCCTCGGCCGCATACTGATATAGACGTGGGCCTCGCCCGTGACTGATACTAATGTGGCTCTCGTCCCCAGACTGATACTGATGTGATGCGGGCCACGCCCCCATAGTGCCATACCAAGAAGGACTGATTCTGATAAGGATGTGGGCTCTGCCCCTAGAGTGCCATACTCGGCAAGACTGATATTGATAATGATATGGGCCTCGTCCCTAAACTGTGCCGATATAGGCCTCGCCCCCAAAACTAATACTGATATGGGCCTAGCCCCATACTAATACTGATATGGGCCTCGCCCCCATGCTGATACTGATGTGGTCCTTGCCCCAAACTAATACTGAAATGGGCCTCGCCCCCAAAGTGCCATACTCGACCAGACTAATAATGATAATGTAGGCTTCACCCCAAGAGTGCCATATACCCGGCAAGATTGATGCTGATACTAATGTGTCATTTCAACATATTAAATTGCCTCTCATGAGATAATCCTGATATCTAGACATATTTTCATCCTCAACGAATGATTTCGCGTCGAAACCTGAGAACCTTCAGAGTTCTTGATACACTCAACTCCGATCCTCTGAATAGGTGATCTGAACTATACTCTTAGTGTGTGTGTGTGCTAAGGCTCTTTCGCAGCTTTTTCCTTAAGTCAGCCAACTCGATGATCTCGCTTCGGAGAATCGGACCAGTGGGTCTAACGAACCTGGATGTCTGGGTCACATTCTGTGATTACTATAGCATACTCAACATGATATGGTCTTCTTTTTTTCCTGTCTCTTTCTCTTCATTTAGAACTTTTTCTTTTCTTTTCTTTTCTTTTTTTCTAACACACCTACCATTTAAGATAGCATTTCTCCTCATGGTGGTCCTAATACTCACCCATGGGTAGCTTCATGCTTATCGGTTATAGGTGGTCTATTTTTCTTTTCATTGCAGAGACTTTTCTTTCTTTATTTTCCAGCCATATCATGTATCGTAGCAAAAGCAAATCAGTGTGGACATCTAGGCAAATGGTCATTCACCGATCCACCATCTCTTCAACTAGTCATCTTGCCAACCACTCAGGTTTCCACTGTCGAGATCCCATAATCAAGTGCTCGCGAGTCCAGTTGAGATCAATCCATTCAAAATACCGGACGAGAGCACGTCTCGCACTTATCGTTTCTAAAGCTTATCCCTACAGTAAACAATGTCATCACCGGACATATGTCTAGCCATCAAAGACTTCTCTCTCACTCATTTTTTCTTTTTTCTTTTTTTTTCTTTTTTTTTCTTCTTTTTTTCTTTCTTTCACTCATTCCACAGAATTCTTCCGTCATCTTCTAATAATGTGGGCTTCGCCCCATTGAGATCCATTCCCGAAACTCAAACTCATATGGGCCTAAGCCTTGGGACTACTCCCCAAAACTAGCACCAACGTGGGCCTCAACCCTCAGATTACTACTCAAATCTAACACCAATATAGGCCTCAGCCTTAGGATTATTACCCAAATCTGATAATGTTCTGTTACTGTTACTGATTGGCCTGTCTTTGTCGCTTTCTCTTTTCTTCTTCAAAACCTGTGATACAAAACAAAACAAACACAAAAAAGAATGCAAGATACGTTACGTCTATGTATGCATGCATGAATGAGTTTCTTATCCCATTGGGTAGGTCTTCTGCCAATTCCCTCGGTGACTGCTCAGTCTTTTCTTCTCTCCTCAAGAAATACTGTTTCAATCTGTCCACGTCGATCACCTCAGTGAACTCATTCTCTTCTAAATCTGACATTCTCACTGCCCCGCTTCCCATTACTGAATGGCTATCCTGTCTTTTCTGCTTGCTTCTTCCAAAAATTCCCCGGGTTCTAAACAGCACTAAGTATCATAATATCATGATTGAATGCTTTTGTCAAATATACTCATGTTGCAGAGACTCAGGCAAGTTAACGAAATGAACATCTTTATTATCATTCAGAAAAGGTTCGAACAAATAGACAAAATCAATGCCTCTATTAACAAATGCTGGGTCACAACTGAATAAGATCTGGGTGACAAATCTCCATAAATTGCAACTTTATCTTCCCTTGCTTTCTTATTTCCTTCGACCATCAATTTCTCCAGGTATAGTAATTCCGCTTCCATGCACTTCTCCCTTTTGCAACCTCCGTCTCGTCACTGTCTGAGAAGTTTTCCCAAAGATCCTCTCTCTACTTTATTTCACTTTTACCACGGTTGCCCCCTATCCCTGTACAAGAAGTTTGGTGGTTGTGGGTTTGGAAGACAAGGCTGTCAGATAGGCCGGAGTTCATCATGTAGGTAGGCGGTGGGATGGAGTGATAGTCAGGTAAGGGATTTATGTGTGTGTTGGGTTGTTCTTTTTCTGGGTCGGGTATTTTATGGGCATCAATGAGGTTTTAGATCGCGTGCCTAAGGCGGGTATAGTTGTTGGTTTCATGGCCTCTTTGCTGGTGGAAGTAACAGTAAAGGTTCAGGTTAAGGTGGCGTGGCACATGGTTTGGAAGTGGTCTAGGTTTTAAGGGATTTAAGAGTCCTTGCCTTTTCAGCTCTTCAAACCCTTTGACAAAGGTCTACCTAAATTGGAGAATTGTATGTCCCTGATAGGGATGATCTCAAAAGAATGGGGTTTGGTCTCCGAAGGTTCCTCGATGGTCTTTCCATTCTGATTGTACATCTCTCTATTATCAGCTATACAGAGTACGGTCAAACTGGCCACAACATTAGACAAAACTTGTAATATCTCAATAATTCCTGTTACTTTGTCTCCAATTGATCTAGGCGGGATCCCTCGTTGGCTGACTCACTCATGTCGGTTGATGGTCTTCTGACAAGTCTCTCTAGTTTCCTAACCCAACGGGAATCTTTGATGGCTTTTAGAACACAAGCGGTTAATATGATGCTTGTATGCATAAAGTGTATGAGATGCATGCAATGCATTGAATATATAAGCTCATAAAAATTTCATACTAGCTGGCCCATTATCATTTTAAAGTATTCAATCACGCTATTGCGTGGTGCAAACTTGTCCCAGTTGAAAAGGCCCAACAGGTTTACACTTTGTAATAACGTGGCTAAATGACTCCAAATGATGAAAGGCCCATACACAGGATGGCCCATCGGCATTTCAGAAGCTTTTGGGCTAACTGTCATAGGAGTGAACTCGTCCCAGTTTAAATGGCCCAACAAGTTCATATCTCTTAACAAAAGGTCCAACTGGATCTGAATAACGATGGTCCAAAACACAAACATAACAAGATAATTCAAGCATAAAGCAATAAGTTCTAAAGAGTGGCCCATTGACATTTCAGAAGCTTTTGGCCCAAATGTCATAGGATACGAACTCATCCTAGTTTAAATGGCCCAACAAGCCCATACCTCATGACAAAAGGTGCGAATGGATCCAAACGATAATGTTTCCCAAACACAAGCATATAATGGCTCATTGGCATTTTAGAAGTTTTTGGCCCAATCATCATAAGATATGTTCTTGTCCCAGTTTAAATGGCCCAATAAGCCCATATCTCATAACAAAAGGTCTGAATGGATCCAATCGACAATGTTCCCAAACACAAGCATAATGAGACAATTATTATGGTCACATAACTATGGTTCATGTGTGGATTTACGGGAGTGTAGACAAAGAATCTCACTAACGAAGGATTGCCCACAACTAGAACTCCCCACTCAAGGGTTCGAGTGACCAAGTGAGCGCACCTTTTTTATACCTTTCGGTACGTGCCAACAAGTTACTGTGTGTGACTAACTGTCGAATGAATTTCCCATTGTAGATTTCCCAAAGGGAGGGTGGAGCGAGGCTCTCTTAAGTACCAAACATCTTAGGCTCTTATCGCTTGGTGTCAGGAATAAACAACGAGTCCTCCAAACTAGTTTGCCACAGCAAGCTATAAGTAATGATTATTTTGGTGCCTTCACAGCTTTTCCTTATGAAAAGGTAGTGAATGAAGGAAGACATCGAGCCATCACCTAGCTTTAACAATGCCTTTTGATTACACCCTTTTTAACCCACTAAAGGAACGGTTAACTAAAAACACAAATCATAATATTACAAGACATTATTTCGGGGCCGATTCTCTATCCCCAATAGAGTAGCCAGACTGTGGTGATGGGACACAGCGAGTTGGCCAACGCATGCTGTTCTAGGCTCGTGGCCTAGTTGGGAGTACGGAGTAGCCCGCAGGGGACTACACCGGAGAATAATGGAGTCGCCACCCAGTGTGAACCGGGACAAAGATTTAAGGCCGCACTCACCCCTCGGAAGGGAAGAGCTCAAGTCGTTAGGTTCGAAATGGTCCCTTACTTATGCCACTTATAATAAAATGATTTGTGCAATAGTTTAATCGTGTTTAGCAACATACATTCCCAAAGGCATTTTATTTTTACGTTCGCATATGTAAATCAAAAGCTCACTAAATTCGTGTATTTCATAAACCTATGTCTCAATTTTGCATGCATAAAGGTGGATTGAAATATAACAAGCATATAATTTCATAAGCATGTAACATTCATGAATATAGAAATGCAAATAAATCATAATGATACTAGCATGCGAAATCAAAACGATGGCAACTACGCAATTTCACATTAATAGACACAGAGGCTCAAACCAATACCATTCATACAAGCATGCATATTAAACATTAAAGAAAGATAATTAAGCATATAATTAAAATAAATAACTAATGACAATTAAGGAGGCAATTAGGCATTAAAGTAAGCATGCTATGGTGTGATGCAAAAGAAGATAACTAATATTGACACAAACAAACACGTGGGCACTTTTCTCAAGTGGTATGTGGAATTGTATCCCAAGTACAGATCGCACTACCGTCCACTCAGAATTGGCTATGAAATTTACATCTTGGTTTCCATCCGATATAGCACGAGAGATAATACCGAATACTATCATGACATGGATACATAAATGATAATATATCAAGCCAAGACATGAGTAAATGACGCAATCAATAGAATAAAGGCGCAGTGAATACCATGGTAAAGGTAGCCTTTTAGGCTTTTCTTCCCCCAAATGGAGAATCTTTTATCAAACATAATAAGCACATGTGCTTTTCATTACAATACATGTGAAAGTAAAGATGACTATATGGAACTTCATAGTGCATATATAAGTGAAACAATGATGTGCAAAAGGATAAATGACATTAGGAGAGGCGCGGCGAAGCATCGTGGAAAAGGATTTTAACCCCTTCACTTAGAGGACCTTTAATCCCACTTACTAAGCCCATGCGCAAACAACACAATACATATAAAAATTAAAGACAATGATATCGGACTTCGTGTATCCGATTGAACATATCTCACATCCAATCGAATATATCTCATCTGGCGTGGCAAAACATCGTGGCAAAGGCTTTTAATCCCTCAACATAGAGAACCTTTGATTCCACTAACTAAGCCCATGCGCAATTGACATAATGCATATATGGTTTGTGATTTTTTAGATTAGGAATTTAATTTATTTAATTTAGGAATCTGTTATTTAATTTAATTTGTGATATATCTTTTAAATGTTTTAGTTATTATTGGATGTGATTTAATGGGCTTGGGCTAAGGTTAGGTTTTAAAACGGAGGTCCAACAAGCGAACCCGAAGCTAAACACGTGAACTAAATCCAACAAAACGTCAATTCTTGGCTCTTCCCTTCCGACGTCCGTTTCTCGCGACTTCCGCGACTTAAAAGGTAGTGCCTCCAAATGAGACTCATCATCGGGTCTTACACGTAAAAATACAGTGCTTACATCTTCACTATGAATGTTTAAAGAAAATGAAGAATAAAAGATGAGCTTTTGAAGAATACCTTGAAGGCTTAAGAGCTCTCCCAAACACGATCTTTGAAAGGAAATTTTGAGAATTTAACAAATGAATGCTCGGTGCTCTCTTATACACCCTTCCATTTTGGCGCCTCAAATTCCCACCAAAAATTCCCCGAAACTTACGCTAGGGTTAGTGTTGGATGGCCGAAAAGAACCCTAGAAGAATCCTGACTTCGAATAACAAGCTGCATAAAACATCTGAACATCTTGGTTTAACAGAATTCTCTCAATCCATACGACGTGTAGATATGAGTTAATCCCGAACCATCACCTGAGTCACTCAACAGGGTACATCCCCTATGAGACTCATGATGAGTCAAATGAAGGCATGGGCTTCCCGCATTCCATACGACACAATGTCGTGAGATGTAATTCCTGAACCTCCATCTGGTTCAGTCGATAGGGGACATCCTCGGGTGACTCGTGTCGAGTCAAAAATGAATATGTGATTCACTCGTTTCATATGACTTGTCGAGTGAAATCGCCCCTGAACCTCCATCTGGTTTAGTCGACAGGGGACATCCCTCGGGTGACTCGTGTCGAGTCAAAAATGAATATGCGATTCACTCTTTTCATACTACTTGTCGAGTGAAATCGTCTCTGAACCTCCATTCGGTTTAGTCGACATGAGACATCCCCCGGGTGAATCGTGTCGAGTAAAAAATTAATATGCGATTCACTCGTCTCATATGAGTTTTCGATTGAAATCTCACCCGAACCTGTATCTGATTTAGTCGACAGGGGATATCCCCCGGGAGACTTGTATCGAGTTGAATGAAGTTAGAATTCTTTTAGTCTATGCAAAAATATTTTTAACCTTCTTATGGTTCAAATCAGACAGAGACTTATGTCGACTCAATTAGAGGTGCGATCCTCTCACGGATCATACGATAATGTTGAATAACATGGCATTTGGACCTTTATCTGATTCGGTTAAACCAGGGATATCTCCTGAGAAATCATACCATATCATCAGCTCTTAGCCCTTAGTAATGTTAGTAAGAATTGCTTCAACAACCAGAGTCGTTCGATAGTAATACGCTCCCAGTCAAGGGCTCATAGACTTAAAGAGTAGGGGACAAACTGTAAGGGCTAAAATTAGGCCCGAGGGAAAAATCGATATTTTTACCTCTGGGCCCACCATGAAACCAGAGGCCAAAAGCCCAAAGCCCTTTTAAAAGAAAACCAAAGCCAAAGCCCGTCGCCCTACACCCATCGCCCAAGACCCATCGCCCATCATTAACTACTTAATGGAAACGCCTGAACCCATAAAATCCACCAATTAAATCAACGGTTATAGAGATGCTCATGAATACACCATCAAGTCTACAGTTACAGAAATCCCAACGGTCAATAAGTAAATAACACCACATCAGAAGGCCTATAAAGGAGAAGGGCCAGGGTATATAGAAGAGAGTTCGACATTACTACCTATCACCATATAAGCCATAACACCCGGCCCTCACAGCCATAAAACAATGATCGAGGTAACCTAAAACCTTAATCTCCTCACTTCTGACTTATCCATACTCTTCTGACTTGAGCGTCGGAGTGCCTACGGCTTCCAGCACACCGGTGGGTAGTAACCTCATCGTTCATTCTACTTTTATTTTGCAGGTTTGCTTGTGACCTTCATTTCCTTCTCGATTGTAGACCTCGACCGAAATCAGTGTTCACAATTGTTTATTCATGTCACCAAGGCAAAAAGAACCTAAGAGGTGAGGGTATTTAAGAGAGTTCGCTCCACCCTCCCTTTGGGGAATTTTCAATGGAGGAATCCATTTGACAATTATTCACTTAAACTTGCAAAAATCCTCAATAATAATTTAAGTCTAAAATTTGCCTCCCATTGTAAAGTATAGACCCAAAGGGCTTAAACCGTATTGGCAAGACTAGGCTTTACCAGACCGACCAATACCAATTTATCCCTAAATCTTACTATTGACAATAGTTTGACTTTTCTGAGTCATAAGACACAGCGACCCTTAGGCGTGGTCTTATAACTTAGTGGTAAAGATATTTATTTCATAAATTGGTTGGGAACCTACCTAATTATCGTATTTTATAATGACCGGCCCTAGTTAGAGTTATGAAATGATGATAATTGGATGCTTGCCCACAAGAAATCCATCATATTGGGGTTGATGTGATTTACATAAAAAAAAATTTTAAAAATGAGTTGGAGTAACTTCATAATATTAAAAGCCCATATTATTATGAAACACTAATGAAAACATATTACTAATTTTAACATTTTTTTCTTAATAGGTGGGTTAAAATATTTCACAAACATTCAAATGGAAAATAGAGTATCACTTCGTTCCGTCCTTGATGAGCATCAGCTCAAAGGGGACAACTACAATATCTGGTTTGGAAACCTTAAAATTGTATTACGACAAGAAAAGATTTTCAATGTTCTTGAAAGACCATTTCCCTCTGAACTCGCAGAAGGTGCTGACCAAGATACATTTGATGCTTGGAAGAAACACGTCGATGATGATGAGCAAGTAGTTTGCATAATGCTTGGCTCTATATCGGACGAACTTCAGAAAGCTCACGAAGATATGGATGCTCAAACCATCATCTTTCACTTGAAGGAGCTCTATGCAATTTCGTTCATACCTTGAGATTCTAAGTGTCATGTGTCTTAATCCAAACAAGGTATAAGAAATGATCTGTTAGTGGACATGTGCTTAAGATGATTGGCCACATTGAAAAAGTGGCCAACCTCGGGTTCATCATGGATCATGAGATAAGTCACGATCTAATTCTTCAGTCCTTACCAAAATAATTCTCTAACTTTATTATGTAGTTTTATCTGTCTGATAAAGAAGCTACTTTAGCATAATTGCACAATCTGATAAAGCAAGAAGAGAAGGAGTTGAAGCTGGAGCTTAAAACCTCCATCATGATTACGGGTATGGACTTAAATCCACGAGGCCTAAATAAAAATAAGGGCAGGGCTAAGGCTCATGATCACCTAAAGCCCAATGGTAAGCGGAGAAGAAAAATGGAAAGGGGAAATATTTCTTTTGTGGAAAGAAGGGTCATTGCAAGAAAGACTGCAGATCCTTGAAAGCCAAGGAAGCTAGGGAAGCCCAAGAGGCCAAGAAGCCCAATGCTTCAGGTATATTGTATATGATTGAACTATATTCTCAAAACTCTGAACCTTATACTTGGATGCTTGACACCGGTTGTGGGACTCACTTGTGTAAAAATGTGCAGGGCCTGAGAAACAATAGGAGACTCCATTATGGGAGGTTGACTTACGCATGGGTAATGGAGCAAAACTGACTACATTGTGTGTGGGGACTTATTCATTAGTTTTGCCGAATGGTTTATTTTTAGACTTAGAAGATTGTGTTTATATATCTTCTCTAGTAAAGAACATCATTTCAATTTCTTCTTTATGTAATAAAGGCTTTTCATGTCTAATAAGTTGTAATGAATGTTCTATTTATTTCAATGAAATAAAATATGGAGATGGTATTTTGAATAATGGTATCTATGTCTTAGAAACTAACAAAGAATGTTCAACCTCTAATATATACAACGTTAACTCGAATAATCTCAATGAATCACTTTTATGGCACAATCGCTTAGGTCATATCAATAAAACAAGACTAACTAAGCTACATAAGGATGGGTATTTCAAACCCTTCAAATATAAACCTTATAACTTTTGTGAGTCTTGTTTACTTGGTAAAATAACCAAATTACCCTTCAAAGGAAAATGACAGCGTGCAGCGGAGACATTAGAACTCATACACTCTGATGTATGCGGACCAATGTCAGTCACCGCTAGAGGTGGAATCTCCTACTTCATTACCTTTATCGATGATCATTCGTGATATGGGTATGTGTACCTTATATGGTACAAATATGAAGCCTTTGAGAAATTCAAAGCTGAAGTAGAAAACCAGCTTATTAAAAGTATTAAGTCACTAAGGTCTTACCGAGGTGGTGAATACTTAAGCAACGAATTTCAAGATTATTTGAGAGAAAATGGCATTGTTTCCCAATGGACTCCTTCGAGAACTCCACAATATAATGGGGTCTTCGAAAGGAGAAATCGGACATTATTAGATATGGTACAATCAATGAAGTCAGACACGGATCTACCTCTTTCATTTTGGGGTCTTGCTTTAGAAACTGCAACATTACTAGTAAACCAAGTTCCTTCCAAGACTGTTAGTCAAACACCATATGAGTTATGGTCTAGGAAATGTCATAGTCTTAGTTATCTAAGAGTTTGGGGATGTGACGCATATGCCAAGCTCACACAAACTAACAAATCGGATGATAGGACAGTTAAATGTAAATTTATAGGATATGCCTTGAACTCAATGGCACACGTTTTCTACGTCACAAATGAACAAAGAATATTTGTCTCACGAAATGCTAAATTTCTAGAGAATGAATTCATTCTCAAGAAATATAGTAGGAGTAGACTTGACCTCGATGAGGTACGAGAAGAACAAACTAACATAGAACTAAACCCCCAGGCCCCTCAAAAGTGCAGCGACGGAACAACCACAAGGTTATGAACTCAGAAGGTCTGGTAAAGAAAGACATGAGCCTGAAAGATATGGTTTCCATATTGATAAGGAACATGATCAAGTCAATGATAATGACGATCCCACTAGTTATGACGAAGCAATGTGTGACATTGATTCAGTCAAGTGGCTGGAGGCTATAAAATCTGAAATAGACTCTATGTATCAGAATCAAGTCTAGAACTTGGTAGATGCACCTGAAGGGATAAAACCCAAAGGCTGCAAGTGGATTTACAAGCGTAAAAATGATGCAGAAGTAAACATCCAAACCTATAAAGCTTGGTTGGTGGCGAAAGGTTATAGAAAAATCCAAGGAATTGACTATGACAAAACCTTCTCACCTGTTGCAATGATAAAGTCCATTCAAATTTTACTAGCACTAGATGCACACTTTGATTATGAGATTTGGAAGATGGATGTCAAAACAGCTTTCCTTAATAGAAACCTCGTAAAGGAAGTCTATATGACAAAATCTGAGGGGTTTGCATAATAAAGTATGCAAGCTTCAACGATCCATTTATGGACTCAAGCAAGCATCCAGAAGTTGGAATATATGATTTGTTGAGACAATCAAAGAATTTGACTTCATTAAAAATGTAAACGAGCCTTGTGTTTACAGGAAAAATAGTGGGAGTGCTGTTGTATTTCTTGTATTATATGTCGATGACATATTGATCATCGGGAATGATATTCCATGATGCAAGCCACCAAGCAATGATTATCTTAGAATTTCTCCATGAAAGATTTGGGAGAAGCAGCCTACATCCTCGGCATTAAGATCTACCGTAATAGATCTAAGAGGTTGTTTGGACTTTCTCAATCTACATACATAGATAAAGTTTTGAAAAGATTCAAAATGGAAGATTCCAAAAGAGGTAATTTACCTACTTGTCATGGAATCAAATTATCTAAGGATCAATGTCCACATACTCCTTTAGATAGAGAGCGTATGAGTAGGATCCCATATGGTTCAGCAATAGGATCGATCATGTACGCCATGCTATGTACAAGACTTGATGTCTCTTATGCTCTTAGCATAACGAGCAGGTATCAGGAAAATCCTTGTGAGCAACACTGGGGAGCTGTCAAAACAATCCTCAAGTATCTGAGAAAAACTAAGGATGTGTTTTTGACTTACAGAGATTGTTCTGAGATGAAAGTCATTAGTTACTGTGATGTGAGCTTTCAGACCGATAGGGATGACAATATATCTCAAACAGGATATCTGTTTACTTTAAATGGCGGTGCTGTAAGTTGGAAAAGCTCAAAGTAGTCAACTACAGCAGACTCCACCACTGAAGCCAAGTATATTACAGCATCTGAGGCAGCTAAAGAAGTAGTCTAGATAAAGAAGTTCATCACGGAGTTGGAAGTGCTTCTTGTGATAAAGAATGGCGTCACGATATACTATGACAACATGGGCTACATTGCTCAATAAAAGGAACCAAGGTCCTACCAGAAATCTAAGCATATACTAAGGCGATTTCATCTCATCAGGGAGATTATTGAAAGAAAAGAAATTATTATAGAGAAAATACCCACAGAAGATAATCTTACAGATTCTCTGACTAAATGGCTGACTCAAAAAAATCATGATAGGCACACCTGAGAGTATAGTGTTCAGATTCATACTAGTTAGCTATAGTGCAAGTGGGAGATTGTTAGGGATATGCCCTATACCCAACTTATGGATGGGCTATATGTACATGTATTTATAATATTTTCAGTAATTAATAAAATGGCAATTTTTGTTATACGTGTCTTACATAACTTATATGAATCATCAACACTTTAATAAAGCCCTTGCAGTAATAAGACGATGGGTTCCACGCCTTATGAGAATCACTACTCTTAAATATTTCTAATCATAGTTTTGTGAATAATCTGGGCGTTCACAAAGCGGAGAGAGTAGCATGATGATATGATCTGCCGTTAAGTGGGGTAGCCGATCTCATAAGCTACTAGTGGAGATCCGTCCTCTTGGTGTATCACATGGATGCATGAGTTGCTAGTGCCTATCGAACTACCCGCTGAAATTTTTCATTTGGAGTGTTTATCCCATGTGTATGTGAGAACTTTCATGTATCGATTATATGACTAGTCCTTAGACTTGAGGTCCTTACAATCATATGTATGGATCAAATAACTTTGACATTCTCATTCTCTGGTTCAAAAGATCCAGTTATAAGGGTATGATTGGGTCATTTGTTGAAACACATGAAGTTTGTAAAGATACAACAGAGAATCGCCACTCTCTCGGATAATATCTTCTAATAAGAGTAGTATTCCACTTCACGGGTTGATTTGTGTGATCAGTGCTTGAGACTGTGGCCACAGCGGTAGAATCATGTGAGATTCTTGGTGTAGGACACAGAACTTGGGCGACGCATGCTGTTCTAGACTCAGGGCCTAGTTGAGAGTACAGAGTAGTCTATGGGGAACTAAATCGGAGAATAATGGAGTCGCCACCCGGTGTGAACCGGGACAAAGATTTAAGGCCGCACTCACCCATCGCAAGGGAAGACCTTAAACCGTTGGGTTCGGAATGGTCCCTTATTTATGTCATTGTGACGATATATTTTTTGCAATAGATCAACCGTATCTACTCAATAATCATGTTCAAAGGTCACTTAAATCTAATATGCTTTCGCCAAATAAATCCTAATCTAAGTTTGCATGCTTGAAAGTAAGTCTTTAAACAACAAACACGCAATATCACACATTGAACATATTGAGCCATCAAACCAACATAAATAAATAATTACTTGAACATGAATATAAACCAAACTAAACATCGCGCATAAAGAATAAAGAAATAACATGCCTAAATAACATAACCATGCTTTAAAATTGACTGACAAAACTAAATCAAATCATGCTTAGAATAATAAATAAACAACCTATTAACTATAACATACTCAAATATAAATTTGGATGGAACGAAACATATGTCTCTTAAGTGGTACATGGCGTTGTATCCTGAGTACAAACCGCACAACCGTCCATTCGGATTCGGCTACGGAATTTATGTTTGGGTTTCCATCCTATATACCACAAAAGGGAACACATGTCCCGCCCATCCAACAATCAAATCATATCCTCAAACGACTCTCATGTAATCATATATAAAAATAAATAAAATAACAAGAAAGAATGTAAGTAAAATGTGCCCTCAGGTCTAACCTCTTTTGTCAATTTTTGGAAGCGCATTCCAAGTCTGTTGGAAGGGTGAATGATCCGTAACTTTTCCGAATGTAAGTCTCTTTTTGTCGATTTTTGGAAGCGCGTTCCAAGTCCGTTGGAAGGGTGAATGATCCGTAACTTTTCCGATTCACGAACTCAATGTTTTTCCTCGCTTTTTTGTTGTTCGGGCTGCTGTTTTCACTCCGTTTCACCGGTATTTTTATTGTATTTTCTGGTCACTGTTTTGGTTGTTTTAGGTGCAGTTTTGGGTGGTAATTTGGGCAGTTTTCAGGGGCTATATGTGAGGGCTATTATGTTGAAGCAGTGGGCTGTTGAATGAAGGGTTTTGCCGTGAGCGGGGCTGGATTAAGGGACTTGTTTACGTGAGTGTATGGCTGGTCAAATGGCTTGTTTATTGGATGTTTTTTTATGGCTACGTGAGTGGATAGTTCTTGAATGGGTTATTACGTGAGTTGGGGCTGCTGGATATTGCTTTGGGACGTGTTCAGTGCTGCTTAATGAGGGGGGCATAAGGTGGCAAGTTGGTGAGCTGTTTTGTGTGTAAATTATGCGTGAAGTGGCTACTTGATATTGCTTGGGGACGTGTCGTGTGCGTGTGTGCTATGTGAGAGAGTGTGGCATGTGTACTGAGTGAAGCGATGAGCTGGGCGTGACTACGTGAGGGACGTGTGTGCAAGTGAGGCTGTGTTGTGAGTTGAGAGAGGGATGTGTGTGCTGGTGAGAGAGTGTCAATAGGCTAGTGGTGAGTGATAGTGCGTTGTGTATGATGAGTTGAGGGGCAGTTAACGTGAATTTGAGGGCTGCATGGTACATGGGCAGGTGGCGTGAAGAAAGTTAGGGTTAGTGCATGGTGTCCTTATTTGTGTGCGTGAGTGATCTGTTGGTTACGTTGAAGGCATTATGTGAGTGGCGAATGCTGTGAGTGTTGATGAACGTGAGGGTGAGGGCCGTTGAAGGTTCGAAGTAGTTAGGGGCTGGTTACGTGGCTTCTTGTGTGAAGGGTTTCTGTGTGATAAATTTGAAGGCAGAGGCTTTTATGGGCATGGCTTATGCGTGAGCTTGGGACTTGGCTGAACAGTGATGAGAAGCAGGTGTGTTGCCGAGGGAGGACGAGCTTAGAATATTAAGGTTTATTGGATGTGTTTTTTTGTGAGAATCAGCCAGCCAACCAGGGTTTGAATGTGTGGAGAGGGGTTATTTTTATAGGCAAGGGGATGGGTTTTACCTTGTTGGGGAAGGAATAGTATTTATGAGATATTCTTTTAATTAAAATGTTATAGGGGAAATCTTTAATTAAGAGAAGTGATTTGATTTTTTCTTTTTAGTTAAGGATATGATTTATTTAAATTGGTAGGTGATTTATTTAATTTAGGAATGTGATTTATTTTGATTTTAATTTAATTTGTGAATGTGATTTAATTTAATTTAATTTAAGTTTAATTTAATTTGTTTTAATTTAATTTGTGACACATATTTTAAATGTTTTAATTATTTAATTTGTGAGATGTGTTTGGTGTGTTTTAAAATAGAGGTCCAACAAGCGAACCCGAAGCGAAACAAGCGATTTAAATCCGACCAAATGCTAATTTCCAACTTTACCCTTCCAACCGCGATTCATGATAATATCAACATCATACCTTTGACCATATGGGTAGACACTTTCCGTAACCTAGGTTAATTGGTAGGGACACAGTGAGGCGAGGGACCATATCATATGTAAATCGCATTCATAATGGGTATATATATCTTTCATTCTCATTTGGGGGCATTGACATGTTGCTAGATGTCAACTTTGGTCATTGAAATTGAATGAACATCTGATCAGAGGATAATTTATATTGGATTAAATTATCACGATTCATTTCATATCCAACTTGAGGGGAACCCAAAAGGTCACACACAACAAAGTCAAAATCAATGGTTAACAGTGCACAGTACAAATATAACAGCATATATGTTGCTGTATGAATTGTTCAGAAATGGTTCAATGTGTTTAATTATTGAACAGATCATTTATGAGGTTCCATAGTTGCTTAGGGATTGGTGAATGACGATAGGGGCACTTTGGGAATTGGAATTTTTAAAAATTACTATTCGTGTTAATTGTAAATTTTTTTTTTTATTTGTTTTGAATTCTAATTCGGCCCAAACTTTTATTAGGGTTTAAAATATCATTAAACCACTAAATTAAGATCCAATGGCTAAGATTAAATTAGTTTTTATCCCACATCGGATTCTTATTTAATTTTATTGTCTTTGGAGCACTATATAAACCCAAAAAATACTTCACAAATTTTTACACCAAAACCTTTCATATCTTGGGTTTATATAAGTGAGCAACTCTAAATTTTAAGAGTAAGCCACTGATTTTGAGGATCCTTAAGTCTAATTGACTAGAGGAACCTCGAGTTAAAAGTTTTGAGGTATTTGCCCAGGCTAGCACCAATAGCAAAATGCCCATACATTCGAGGCGTAGTCTTGCCGTTGAGATTTGGCTTTGGTGTGTGCATCTTTGGAGGCCACACACTTGGGTGGCTCTTTGGAACGTGGAAGAACTTGCTGAGTTCGAGAAGAGCTTGTAGATTGGAGGGAGGACTGGAGCAGTCTTCGGTTCAAGTAAGTCTTTTTCTTTCTTTATTTTAATTATAGTTCTTATGATAGTTAGCATGTTTAGGTTTATGTTCTTTGCATGTTTTATGATTTTTATGCTTAGAATATATAGTAACATGGCTAGGCTTGTAGAATAATCAAAACAAATGGGTCTTGGACAAAGAGAAAGCGGCATAATAATTTTAATTTTTCACTGCGCACTCGCGGCCGATTCCCAACAAATCTACAAACAGTCTTTTATTGCGACATCTTCCAATCACTCGGAGATACTTGCACTACATGAAGCAAACAGAGCATGTATATGTGTAAGGTCACTTATCCATTACATTCAAAGCATATGTAACTTGAACTCTGCTACAAATATCCCAACAGTGATATATGAAAATAGAACTTCTTGTATTGCACAAATTAGAGGAGGGTATATTAAAGGAGATAGAACCAAGCACATCTTACCAAAGTTTTTCTACGCTCACGAGCTCCAATAGAGCAAACAAATTAATATCAAGCATATACGTTCAACTGATAAATTTGCAGATTTATTTACAAAGGCTTTACCAATATTAACATTCGAGAAATTTATTATAGCATTGGTATAACGTCAACTTAGTAAATTATCTTGATGATATCTTTTAAGGGTATTCATTAAGGGGAGCGTATTCATTGACATCATGAACTACTGGCAAGGTTTTAGATAAAAGTGCATTGTACTCTTATTCCTTCGATCAAGTTTTGTCTTACTAGTTCTACTGGCAAGGTTTTAATGAGGCAATGTTAGGTCAGACAATTATTGTAAAATTAATATGATAGGTTTCAAGGGGAGTGTTGTAAATAATGTAGTCTTTCACTTTAATATTTTACAAATTTAATTTATCCCACATTACTTGGAGATAATAATTGGAACTTAATCTCTCCCTCTATACAAATAGGAACACTTGTAAATTTTTATTCATGGAGAAATAAAGAAAAGATATATGCAGTTTTATAATGTATTATATTCTATTCTTCCTTTCTTATTTCTTAATTTTGTTAGTATTTATGCCTGAACAAACTTTTCAAAATAAGATTCCGCTAAAGCTATAGCCCAATGGACTCATGCCTAAGGACTTGAGGGTGAGCGAGAGAATTTATTTAATCTTACTAGGATTCATTAAAAATTAAGTCTATAAGATAATTTGAAATTTTAAATATCACCCTCTATATGTTGAAGAAAAAATTTGTTGTATCCAAGGGGATATTCAAGTCAATTTTCGAACATATATGAGGATAAAAGGGACATTATTCATTTCTAAACAATGAGATCAGATATATTAGAGAAATAAATGAATGGGATATTATAATTTTTTCCTTTTTTTTTTGTAATAAAATTATTTTTGTTCACTAATTATTATTATTTTTTACTAAAAGATAAGGGGTGATTAAAGTCTAAATTTAATTTTTATCCATATCTCCCCAATATTATCTCAAGTAGCAAGTTAAATAAAATTACTTGAAAATAACTCGATGACACCCCTTGAGGTCTCCTTCACTAATTACTTAAAAACTCATTTCATTGCAATATTTACCATATTATAATCAATTATTAGTAGAAATTATTTGTGAAATAATAATTCATTTGTACTGTTTATCCCCTCTAAGTGCTTATTTGGTATGACTTCTAGTAAATGTAAAAAAGATTTTTTTTTAATCCCAAAAGCTAATTTTAAAATTTTTGATTATGCTTAGCTACTGCAGAAACTTGTCTGATTAGATTGACGACTAGCTGAACATGCTTAGGCCTTTTAGTTTATTTGTGAAACATAAAGCACTTAGGCCTAATATGTCATGCATTTCCACAGTGATGGCAAACATGCACAAATCTTGGATGAGGGCGAGATTTAACAACCACACCTCTAGATTGAGATTGAGTCATAGAATAATGATACACATGAGGAATCACATGACTCTCAATAATAGGTTTCTTTCCTAAGTCACAAATAACATGTCCAAACTTGGACTGAGCTGTGACAAACACATTTTTAGAAGTTGACATCTTGTCACAACCAGACTCAACAAAGCCTAATTATTTTTTCACAATGAGGCATACCAATCCCCAACTTATGGTCTAGCTTTTTAGTCCCACTAGAAAATACAAATAACTGTGTTCTAGCATTTATCCTTCTGAGACTCATCAAAAGTATAACCACCTTCTGAATCATTAAGTGAGGATGTCATAACTTTCTTACCTTTAGACTTTAGGTATATGAGACATTCAGACCTAATATGCCCATATCCTTCACATTCATGGCATTGAATAACATGAGTTTTACTACCGTTGTCCTCCCTAGACTCCCTCCTACAAGGACTGCTCTCTGTAGGTTGTCTTCCCCATCCTTATTAGAGTCACGTCCATTTTTCTTCAACTTAAGAAATTTCGTGAACCTCTTCAAAAATATGGCCATGTCAGAATTCTTGAGGGGATCATCATCTTTGGATGAATCATTGGTAAGTTCCTTTGCGGTTTTCATTGCTATGTTCTTGAGTTTTCTATGTTCAGGAAATCGTCTCTAAAAAACTTGAAGTTTTCCTATGAGGTTCTCTAATTTAAGGTGATCTAAGTCATTACTTTCCTTGATGGTTGTGATCTTCGGTAAAAACCATTCAGGTAAGAATATAAGGATTTTTCCTATTTTTAGGAATAGTCTCACCTAGGTTAAAGCTGGAGTTAACAATATCGTTAATCTCAGTATAAAATTCAGCAAAAGACGTATCATATTTCATCCTAGCAACATCAAACCTAGTATCAAGCCCTTGGAGTATATTATTTTTAACTAATAACGTGCGCTCATGCATAGTCTGAAAGATGTCCCATGCATTCTTGGTTATCTCACACATTGATATTCTCCTAAACTCACTAGAGAGAACAACAACATGAGTGGCATTAATAGTCTAGTTGTTCCTATTGCATACTTCAAACTCCTTCCTTGTAAAACAGACCCCATAAACGGTGACTGTGAGAGGTTTCCACCCAAATTCTACTAACATGCATACCCTTTCATCTAAGGATTTGAGGAACACTCTAATGAGAATATTGTAATAAGTGAACTCGGTTTCATCAAAGAATTGAAGAAAATGCAAGACATGTCCTAATTATTAATTCAATTTAAGGGTTAAGGATCGAGAGCATGTTGGACAATTATGACCCATAGCGTCACTATTTGTAAAAGACATTGTGGCTTTTGTACACATTAACTATGTGCAATGGAAATTGCATTTTATCATTTTGTAATTTTGTTACATGGATATATAAATGATAAAAGTCCTTATGATTAGTTCTGGATTGATAAGATATGAGACAATATCAATCTATAAATATTTAATCATTAAATATCCATAATCGTAGTATTATCGCGACTGGATATCGATAATGCGGAATAGACTAGTATTACACTTGTGCGTGTTATGGAAGCGTAACATCATAGTTCTCATATATTTAAGTATTGGATACTTATGCAAGTGTGATAGGAGGTTCGCCGAAAAATAGTGGGAGGCTAGTATTGAATTTGCAATTTCATTCAGATACTTAGCTTTACGCGCTTTCAAATAATTTCGTCAATATTACTTTATTAGTTGGACTAATATATTGTTATTTTTCTATGTAACAGTTAGACTGTACCCATTATCGTTGACTAGATAGTTAGACTATCGTAGATCAAGATGACTGGCAAAGGAAATGTCCGTGATATTATCATGGGAGATAATGTCTTCAAGGGCACAAATTTTGCTGATTGGGAAATGAACCTTAGGATTGTCCTAGGTTCAGAGAGGCTGTTGTATACTACACAAAGACCTCTTGGGCCAAAACCCGGACCGACTGAGACACTTGAGCTGGAGCTTTGGAAGACTCACAGCGATGATTGTGACACAACTCAGTCAATTATGCTTGCTTCGATGACTCAGCACTTTCGCAGACAAAATAGGGACTTGGATCCTTATAATATGTTGGCAAGGTTGCAAGATCTGCATCGCTCTAACAAGAGGATGCATAGGTACGAGTTAGTCAGGAAGCTCTTTCGCTCACGCATGACAGATGGCATGTCCGTTGAGTCCCACGTGGCTCAGATGGTCGCCGACATCGATGAGCTGGCCAGCATGGGGATTGTCTTTGAGGCAGAGATTACTGTGGACATGGTCCTGCAATCCCTCCCCGATACTTGGAGACAGTTCATCATAAATTATAATTTGATGAACACCAGTGATACTCTTGGAGAGTTACTGTCAACTCTCAAGGAGGCTGAAAAGGAGTTTCAAAAGGGCAACAAGCGCGAGGCGCACTTTGCATCGACATCTCATGGACCTAAGGCTGGGCCCAAGGCAATTGGAGGTGTGCGAAAGAAGAAGCATATGCAAAAGGGCAAGGCCAAAAAGTCAAAGGCTTTTGGGAAGCCAAAGGACAAATCTCAAGATGTTTGCCTACAGTGCGGCAAGCGGGGTCACTGGAAGCGTGACTGCCGTGAGTACAAGGCGCTTCAGAAGGAGATAAAGGCGGGCAAGGCACCGGCCTCAGGTATGTTTGTTATTGAGATAAACATGGCTACTTCTAGCTTTAAAAATTGGATTTTGATTCTGGTTGTGGTACTCATATATGTACTGATGCGCAGGATCTGTAGATTAGCAGGAGACTGGCTTCAGGAGAGATTGATCTGCGTGTTGGAAACGGGACACCTGTTGCTGTTTTGGCCGTGGGCACTTTTGTTTTAGAACTGCCTTCGGGACATGTACTTAAACTATCAGACTGTTATTATGTACCTAGTTTGACTAGGAATATTATCTCTGTATCTTGTTTGACCCAATGCGGGTACACTTTTGTATTCCGAAACACTGGGTGTTTTGTTATAAAAGATGATTTTGAGATATGTTCAGCTGATGCTAATAATGGTCTTTATATTTTGAATATAAATCAATCTCAAACATATAATGTAACAAACAAAAGGCTCAAACTAAGTAACAAAGATGAGACTTACATGTGGCATTGTCGTCTGGACACATTAACAAGACTCGCATATCCACACTTTCGAAGAGTGGGTACTTGGACGGATTTGATCCAAATTCATATAACGTCTGCGAATCTTGCTTATTAGGCAAAATGCCTAAATCACCTTTTAGCGGTAAAGGTGTACGCGCCACCGAACTGTTAGCCCTCGTTCATAGTGACGTTGTGGGCCCATGTCTAGCCAGGCTAGAGGTGGATTTGAATACTTCGTAACCTTTACGGATGATGCATCGCGTTATGGTTATGTGTATCTTATGAGACACAAGTCGGAAACTTTTGAGAAATTCAAAGAGTTCGACACGAAGTTGAAAAATAGACAGGCAAGAGTAAAAAGACATTACGGTCGGACCGTGGTGGCGAGTACTTGAGCAATGAGTTTCTAGATTACTTGAAAGAATATGGTATTCTTTCACAGTGGACTCCTCCTGGAACACCGCAATTAAACGGTGTATCCGAACGGAGAAACCGAACTCTGTTGGACATGGTAAGGTCTATGATGAGTCGCACTGAGCTACCTATTTCCTTCTGGGAATATGCATTAAACAGTGCAGTTCTTATTTTGAATAAGGTTCCGTCAAAGTCTGTACAACAGACACCATATGAGATATGGACAGGAAAGAAACCGGGTTTCTCATTCCTAAAGATTTGGGGATGCTGGGCATACGTCAAACGTTTGGAAGGTACCAAACTTGAACCCAAATCAGATAAATGCCTATTCGTAGGATATCCTAGGGAAACCAAAGGATATTACTTCTATCACCCATGAGAGAACAAAGTATTTGTTGCTCTACATGCGGTTTTCCTTGAGAAGGAATTCCTAAATACAGTGGTAAGTGGGAGGAAAGTAGAACTCGATGAAAATCGAAGTGATACTGTTCCTGGCATAGAATCCTCAACGGAACAAGAACAGTCCATCCGGGATGAGACTGTACCACAATCTTCTATTACACAAGGACCGCGTAGGTCGGAGAGAGTCAGGAACCAACCTGAGAGGTATGGGTTCTGATCTCACCTCATGTAGATATTAATCTCATTGAGGAAGACGAACCGGCTACGTATGAGGAAGCGATACAAGATATCGATTCCACTTTATGGCAAGAGGCCATGAAGTCCGAAATGGATTCCATGTACACCAACCAAGTTTGGACACTGGTTGATGCACCAGAAGACGTAAAGCCTATTGGATGCAAATGGATCTTCAAGAAGAAGACCGACATGGAAGGCAACGTACAAACGTACAAAGCTAGGCTTGTAGCGAAGGGGTATCGTCAACGACATGGTGTCGATTACGACGAAACTTTCTCACCCGTTGCCATGATTAAATCCATTCGGATAATGCTTGCTATTGCTGCATATTTTGATTACGAGATATGGCAGATGGACGTTAAAACCGCTTCCTTAACGGAAACCTTTTGGAGGATGTTTATATGCAACAGCCTGACGGTTTTATCGTGCCTAAACTTGCAAACAAGGTTTGTAAGCTAAATCGGTCCATTTATGGACTGAAGCAAGCATCGCGGTCATGGAACCAACGTTTTGATGAGATCATAAAAGAATATGATTTCATTCAAAACGAGGATGATCCTTGTGTATATAAGAAGGTTAGTGGGAGCGCACTGACATTCATTGTCCTTTATGTTGACGATGTATTGCTTATGGGCAATGACATTCCCATGTTAACATCGGTGAAAGCTTGGCTTTCATTAAAATTCTCCATGAAAGATCTAGGAGAAGCAGCCTTTATTCTAGGAATAAAGATCTACAGGGATAGATCTAGAAAGCTGCTTGGACTCTCTCAGAGTACGTACATTGACAAAGTGTTGAAAAGATTCAACATGGATCAGTCCAAGAGGGGACTGTTGCCAGTGTCACATGGCATCTCTCTATCTAAGGACATGTGTCCTAAAACTCAAGATGAGAGAAACAGCATGAGTCGGATACCGTTCACCTCGACAGTCGGATCGATCATGTATGCCATGATATGTACTCGACCTGATGTCTCGTATGCTTTGAGCATGTGTAGTCGCTATCAGGCCGATCCAGGTGATGGTCACTGGATGGCAGTTAAGAACATCCTTAAGTATCTTAGACGAACTAAGGATGCTTTCTTGATTTATGGAGATGGAGAACTTGAGGTAACTGGGTATACCGATGCAAGTTTCCAAACCGATAAAGACGACTCTAAGTCGCAATCCGGGTACATATTTTGTTTGAACAACGTAGCAGTAAGCTGGAAATCTTCCAAGCAAGAGACTGTTGCCGATTCAACAACAGAAGCGGAGTATATTGCTGCATCTGAAGCAGCAAAAGAGGCAGTTTGGATCCGTAAATTCCTAAGTGGATTAGGAGTAGTTCCGTTAGCAGCTGAGCCCGTTCCATTATTGTGTGACAATAACGGGGCTATAGCGCAGGCTAAGGAACCACGGTCTCATCAACGATCCAAGCATGTTCTTCGACGTTTCCATCTGATTCGTGAGATCATACATCGTGGCGATGTGAAGATCGAGAAGGTCGCATCAGATGACAACATTGCAGACCCGCTTACGAAAGCTATTTCACAGCAAAAGTTTGAGAAACACATACATAGTTCAGGTGTTAGATGCTTGAGTGACTGGCTATAGGCCAAGTGGGAGATTGTTAGACAATTATGACCCATAGCGTCACCGTTTGTAAAAGACATTGTGTTTTGTACAAAATTGACTATGTAATATTGAAATTTCCTTTTATCATTTCGTAATTCATTTACTATTACATATAAATGGTAAAAGTCCATATGATTAGTTCCGGATTGAGATGATATGAGACAGTATCAATCCATAAGGGTTTAATCATTAAATATCCCTAGTCGTAGTATTATCGAGACTGGACATCGATAATGCGGAATAGACTAGTATTGCACTTGTGCGCGTTGTGAGAGCATAACGGCACAGTTCTCATATGTTTAAGTATAGGATACTTATACAAGTGCGATAGGAGGTTGTGTTTTACCGATGGTACGGAAAACAGCTTCGCTCTGGATAGACCCTGTGGAATCCCATTGGTAGTATGTATATGTGTCTACGGGAGTCCGCGTCAGGGTAGATGTATTTGGTCTTAACCTGAGACTTACATCGCTAATACTTGCGACAATCGGTAAACTTTGGTTTTGGTCGTCCAGGGCTTTAACAGGTTCTGTGTACGCCTCTATTGGGTTTATCGAGAATCGTAGTGTATTGGATGTGATGTCAAGACGGAAGTATCACTCCAGACATATGGAGATGATGATCACGCAGGGATTCATAACTCGTTCTCTATTGTGTTGCAACCATCGGGATAATGTGACAAGGTCATGATTATCCGATTCAAAGAGACTAGTTGTTTGATATCCGATATGTGCTTCGTACGGGGCAGAAACTATTCCAGCCCCAGGCCTAGCACGTGACATCAGATACTGGATCGAAATACGAGATACTAGGTATTCTACGTCTGACATAGATTATATATTCCAGTAAGAATATTTCTGGAGAATTGGGTAGGCACGGTGCTTTGCTAGAAGCCAACCATGTCTTGTAAATCGGTAAGCACGTAGTACGAGGTACTCGCTTTATCGGATAGTCCGATTACCGGATTTACTGCCAACATATCCAGAGATCTCTTGGGTCGCTTCCCAAGGATTCACCGATGACAGTTGACTTAAATTGGAATTATTAATCTGGGATTAATATGGGCTTTGTTTAATCTGGGATTAAAAGTGTACAGTGGCGAAAGAACGCGATTAATTTGGAATTAATCGGTAAAATAAATTTAATAGTTAAATTTGATTTTTCTATTTAATTTATTCAAACGGGCTAAAATAATATATCGGATATATTAAAATGAATTGGATTTCATTACGAGATTAAAGTCGGACTTTAATGCGAACGAACGAATTAATTTAGAATTAATTCATGAACGACGTTCGATATATATTTGCGAGGCATCGTTATTTAATTAAATTGGATTTAATTATTTAACGACGAAGGATCGTTTAATTAGATTAAACGGAACCGAGCCGTGGCAAATGCCCGTAGAGATATTTGAATTTCGGATTCAAATATTTGGAGCCAAAAGTGTGGTAGGTGTTCCCACCACACAACCACCTTGTTTTGTCTTTATGAATACCATTTACCCATCTCTACCTTGTTTTGGGTAAAAGGTGAAATGGTTTCACTTTTTGGTAAATAACAAAAGGCATTCTCAACTTTGGTAACACTTGACACAAATCAAAAAGACAAAACCCAAAAGATACAAGGCTTGGCCGAAATTCTTCCTACTCTCCTCTCTTTGATTTGATTTTCAAATCATCAAAAGCTAGCACTTTGGAAGTGAACAAAGGTGATAGGGAAACTCCTCAATAGCTTGGAATCATCCTAAAGCTTGGATTCATCATAAAGCTTGGATCTTGGAGATCTTGGATCTCAAATTTTTAAAAGCTCCAAAACTCATTGTAAGTATATTCCGCACCTTATAATGATTAAATCCTTTATTATGCATGCTTATTAGATCCTTATAATGTTCTAGGAACACTAACATTCACCACTTCTGGGTTTATCAGAGAGTCGTAGTGTATTGGATGTGATGTCGAGACGGAAGTATCACTCCAGTCATATTGGAGATGATGTCACGCAGGATACGGTACTAATGCTCTTGAGTGTTGCGCAACCAATCGGGATATTGTGACCAGGTCATGTATATCCGATTATAGAGACTATGTTACCAGACATCCGATATGTGCTTCGGACGGGGCAGACACTTATCCAGCCCCAGCCCTAGCACGTGATTATCCGATACTGGACCGATACGCACAATACTTAGTATACTACGCTTGATACAGATCTATATATTCCTGTAAGAATATTTCTGGAGAATTGGGTAGGCATGGCGCTTTGCTAGAAGCCAACCTTGTCTTGTAAATCGGTATAAACGTAGTACGAGGTACTTTCGTGTTCGGATAGTCCGACGACCGTATTTACTGCCAAAATATCCGGAGATCTCATGGGTCGCTTCCTGAAGATTCACCGATGTTGTATGACTCGCACTTTAATTAATCTGGGATTAATTAGAAGAGAGAGAAAATTAATCTGGGATTAATTCGATGAGAGAGAAAATAATCTGGGATTAATTACGGAGATATTTTGTCTCGGATTAAATATTAATTAAAGAGAGAGAACGATTAATTTGGAATTAATCGATAAAATAATATATCTGATATATTATACGAAATTGGATTTCGACGCGGAATTAAAATTGGATTTTAATTCGGGCGAACGAATCAATTTAGAATTAATTCGTTAGCGACGTGAATAGTGATTTCGCTAGGCGTAATCATTTAATTACAACGCGATGGAAAATTCGTTAATTTGGAATTAGTGAACCCGAGCCCGAGTGTGATTGCGAGCACGTTCGCATTTCGAATTCGAGCGCGGCACGCAAGTCACATCAATCGTCAAATCATTAGTCACATCATGCGTCAAATCAATTGTCACTTTGAGTGATGTGACTTGACAACATGTCACTTTATTAAAGGTGATGTGACTTTAAGTTAAAGTGATGTGATGTGACTAAAGTAAATGAGATGTGATTGAAAAGCATTTTGCTTTTTGACTTTTGTATTTGATTTTTGTTTTTTGAAAATGAAATAAATATATAAGTAAATCATTTCATTTCTCTCTCTTCCATCCAAGCAAAAACGAAATTGCTTGCTTCTCCCTCTCCCACTCACGGTTTTCATCATTTTTGGAGCCAAAAATCCTCTTCTCTTCCCACGGTTTTAGAGACCAAATTTCTTCTTCATTTTTGGTTTGATCAAAGACAAAGAAGATCAAAGAGTGCTAGCACACACTTGAGTTGTATTATGGTGATAGGGAAACGAATTTGTGAGCTTGGAAAGCTTGAAGCTTGGAGCTTCCATGGAGGTCATCCATGGCCGATTCTTGCACCATCAAGGAGGAGCAAAACCGAGCCATCCACCACCTTTGGGAGACATTGCCGAGCCATCTTGGAGGAGGAAAAAGCTTGTGTTCTTTGTTTCATCAAAACCCATCAATGTGAGTTATGTTTCCGCCTTACTCCTTTGTAGTATTCATGCGAATTTTATGCTTGATTTGTTGATTTTGGGACCTTAATTAGAACTCAACAGAGTCATCCCAAGCCAACAAAGAGGGAGGCCAAGCCATGGAAATCGGCATGTCAGGGAAAGTAATTTTCCCAAAGCCACCAGCTCAGATGACCAAACACCTAAGGCCGTTGTACGTGAAGGTGAAGGCCAATGGTATCCCCATATCCAAAGTACTGATTGACAACGGAGCAGCCATCAATGCAATTCCAGTTAGGATGTTGGGGCATTGGCCAAGTCCGAGAAGGACCTCCTCCCCACAGAAGTAGTCCTCACCAATTTTAACGGAGGAGCGACGACTGTGAAAAGAGTCATACCACTGGACTTGCAGGTAGGAAGCACTACGAAGACGGTGGTGTTCTTCGTCATAGATGGGCCAACCTCATACAATATGCTTCTGGGACGAGACTGGATACACGACAGCCGATGCATCCCATCATCCCTCCATAAGTGCTTGGTTTTCTGGAACCAAAGGGATGAAGTGGAAATCGTACACGCCGACAACAAACCCTTTGTCGTAGACACGAACTCGGCCGAATACTATATGTATAAGGGAAACTACGGGCCAACCAGAGTTCTGAACGAAGGAGAGAGCCCAACCATCATAGCCTAGAATGACGAGCCATGCCCCGATGGATGGTTAAATGACATGTTCGCACAAACAAGACCAACCACAGTGGTCTTCGGAGAACCCACGCACGACGCTATCAATGAAGCACGGCCAGAGTAAAGAGCAAGCTGCCTTTGCGGTCTCTAAGGACAATTTAATGGCCTACGTTCTGGAACGAAAAAATGAGGAAGAGGCACTGGCCGCTGTTTCGGCTTTAAGAGGGAAGCTACTGACGCATCAGATGTAGGATAAGGTGAAAGAACTGTGTGGGGTGGACTGTTTGATAGAGGGAGAAGACGCACTAGAGGACAAATACGCGCTGAACGGACGACGTAAGACAAACTTCTCAAGAGGATAAGATGCTCTAGAAGAAGTAAATTTGGGGGATGAATACAATAAGCGCATAACTTTTGTCAGCAGGGAATTGAGCCCCTAGGTACGTGAAAAATTGCTCTGTTTATTACAAGAATACATAGATTATTTTGCATGTGATTATAATGAGATGATCGGCCTAGATAAGGCCTTGGTGGAACATTGGCTGCCGATCCTATCAAACCATTGGCCCCATAGGCAGCCTCCACGGAGGTTCGCGCCTAATGTTTTGCATGATGTTAAAAAGGAGGTCGAGCGACTGTTAGAGGCAAAGTTTATTAGAACGACCAGATATGTAGAATGGTTGTCCAACATCGTCCCAGTCAGGAAAAAGAATGGGAAGAGAAAGATTTGTATAGACTTCAGGAACTTGAACTTAGCAACGCCAAAAGACGAATACCCAATGCCAACGGTCGATTCCCTAGTGGATTCTACGGCAGGGTATCAATTGTACTCATTCATGGATGGGTATGCGGGTTATAATCAAATTTACATTACCGAGGATGACGTGCATAAGACGGCCTTCAGATGCCCAGGGTCTCTAGGATGCTATGAATGGTAGTAATACCGTTCGGCCTAAAGAATACCGGTGCCACGTATCAACGAGCCATGAATTCCATCTTTCATGACATGATCGGCAAATTCCTAGAAGTCTACGTTGACGATATAGTGGCTAAATCCGTAACTATGGATGAGCATTTTAGCCATCTAGCATCGGCCTTTGAACGAATGAGAAGGTTCAAGCTTAAATTGAACCCTACCAAGTGCGCTTTTGGGGTATGCGCAGGCAACTTCTTAGGTTTTCTAGTACACCAACGGGGAATCGAGATTACACCAATAAATCTCAGGTGATTACTGAAGCCATGCCGCCCCAAAATAAAAAAGAGTTGCAAAGGTTTCTAGGCCAGGTTAATTTCCTCAGACGATTCATCTCCAATTGTGCAGGGAAGACCAATGGCATTCTCTTCCCTATTAAAGCTAAAGGGAGAGGACGAATTCGTCTAGACTGAAGAGCGCCAACAGGCATTCGACAGTCTGAAAAGGTATTTATCACAGCCACCAGTAATGGCACCTCCAGTGTCAGGGAAACCAATAAAGTTGTATATAGCAGTTGAGGAGCAGTCCATAGCTGGGATGATCGCACAGGACGACGACATAAATGTTGAGAGAGCCATTTATTACATCAGTAGGCAATTGCTGAGTTATGAATGTAGTTACTCTCCCATGGAGAAGTTATGTTTGACTTTATATTTTACATGTACTAAGCTACGTGCCTATCTTAGGCCGAACATTGTATATTTGATCACAAAAATCAATATAGTAAAGTACATGTTTTCTCATCCTATTTTGCATCAAAGGGTTGGTTTCTGGTCTCTGTCGCTCTCAGAATTCGATATACGACACGAACCCCAAAAGGCTGTCAAGAATCAAGCTTTGGCCGATTTTTTGGCCGACTATTCATGCTTAAGTACAACTAGGGAAAGAGAATTGGATTTGGACGAATGCAGTCTAAAAACGTGGGATGATGTATTTCGACGGATCCAGCACGGCAGAGAAGGCTGGAATAGGGGTTGTCTTAGTCAGCCCATTGGGAGAACTCTTCCAGTTTTTAGCCAAATTGAACGAATACTGCACCAATAACCAAGCAGAATATGAAGCCTTGATACTGGGGTTGGAAACACTCCTCGACATGGGAGTAACTCATGTGTCTATCAAGGGAGACTCGCAACTGATAATCCAACAAGTAATGGGAACTTATAAATACCAAAGCCCGTCGGTCGTGGCATTATTAGACATAGCCAAAAAACTAATAGAACTATTTGATCATGCTGATTTGGAATACATTCCAAGGATAAAGAATGAATCGGCCAACAACTTAGCCCAGGCGGCTTCCGATATAAACAAACCAACATAAGTAGGGCGTATAGAAGCGAAGAAATCGAACCAGCCCTCATGAGAAGAGCCCAAGAAAAAGACGTCATGGCTCTTGACACAGAGGACGATTGGAGAGACAAAATCAGGGCGTTCTTAACACAGCCTGGACTAGGAAAAGATTGAAGGGTGAAGCTTAAAGCCTTGAACTATGTAATGTCAGGGGATGTGCTCTATAAAAAATGACAAGATGGATTGCTATTGAAGTGTGTATGACCATCAGAATCTAGAACTATCATGGCTGAAATACACGAAGGCGTATGTGGGGCTCACCAAACGGGAATCAAGATGAGATGGTTGATCATACGAAGCGGCTATTATTGGCCGAAGATAGGGGAATCATGTAACTCATATGCCAAAGGGTGCGTAGCTTGCCAAAAGCATGGTCCTGTCCAAAGGACCCCTGCAACCGAAATGGTCCCAGTCATTAAAACCTGACCGTTTATGGGATGGGCGATAGACTTGATAGGAAAGATTTATCCTGCTTCAAGCAAAAGGCACACCTTTATCGTCGTTGCCACTGACTTCTTTACCAAGTGGGTAGAAGCTATCCCAGTTGTAGAGATCTCACAAGAGCAGATAGTCAAGTTCATAAAGGAACATATAATTCACCGGTTTGGTATACCATAGACAATCATGGTAGTCCATGGTACCTCGTTAAACGGTGAAAATGTAAAGGACTTCTTGGCCGAGTATGGAATTCGACTGGTGAATGCCACTCCATATTACCCTCAGTCAAATGGTCAAGCCGAATCGTCCAATAAAACCCTCAAAGGATTGATTCGAAAGATGGTGAGGGACAATGCTAGATGATGGGACGAATACTTGAGTCAAGCTTTATGGGCTTACAGGACATCGCCGCGCACAAGCACGTCGGTGACACCTTTCCAGTTGGTGTATGGGCAAGAAGCTATGCTCCTTGTGGAAATGAACATTGAGTCCACTAGGGTAATGTTGTAGGAGAAACTAACGAAAGAAGATTACAACGAGGCGATGATCCAGAATTTGCTGGAATTGGACGATATTAGGTGCGATACGCTCAACCGTCTGGAAACACATAAGAAAAAGATAGCCATAGAGTATAATCGCAAGGTAGTGGCCAAGTCCTTCGAGAAGGGCGAAATAGTATGGAAGGCAATATTGCCAGTTGGATCTAAGGAACCAGCATATGGCAAGTGGTCGCCCAACTGGGAAGGCCCATTTATAGTAAGAAGCGTGTTACCACATGGGGCCTATCATTTGCAAGATTTAAAAGGACCGGGTATCCTCTTGCGATAGCATACGTTTATACCAGGCTTCAAAAGCGATGTTGGGTCTAGGCCAAGTCCGAATTGGGTGGGCATAAGAGAGGGCAGAAAGGCTTAGCGGCTCAAAAAATGGAAGGCCGGAGGAAGCAGGAAATTGCTGAGCCAATGGGTTTGTTGCAATGGCTTCGGCGTCTGTAAACATAGGACCGAGGGCGCACTGGGCGAATTCTTCATTCAGGGTATGAACGCCGAAAATGTCCACTGAATCAGACTCTAACGCCGTCTGATAATCGACGGAAGTCGAAGCATCAGTTTTGGGGATTGAAGAAGAAGAAGCCATAGGGGACTGATAGTTCGAAATCACAAAGGAAGGCAAGGTTGTAAAAGAAAGAGAGCGAAGTTTGAAAATGGAGAAAAAAATGAAACCTTATAGCCAAACAAATGACAGGTGTCACAATAGGAATCGCCAAAAAACGAAACGGTGGAAAATAGAAAGGGATAAAGTTTGCCTTAGACAGGTGTTCAAATACGATTTGCTGTGAGTAACGTGCTAGGAAAGGGGACACCGAAGCGACGCCAAAACGGCTCCTGAATAGGCCTCATGATGAAACATGGAAGAAAGGGTCACGCATTTATTGCAGATAAGATGGGCCTCAATGAAACTCCAAAGGGTGGAGCATCAAATTAGGACGAAAGACTCGTTCCCTCGCCCTTCCTTCACAAATGCGGTCTCAATCCATTCGGTCAAACTCAAGGCCTTACCTTCGGCCTACAGAATCGGCCAAGGACAGCTGTCGGTATTACACACTACAGAGATTATTGCTCAAGCCTCATCCATTATTGATACTGGTAATGGCTACAAAACTGATGTGACAGGATCATCAGGCCACAGGCTCACTTTGGGCAGAAACAGACCTTAGGCAGAAGACCTCCAACCGATCGCGTGACGCGTGGAAAGACCCTTCACGTGCCAACAGTACCCGTTTTAAAAACATGCGCAACAGGAAGAGAAAGGGAAAAATTAGAAAGTTGCTCACCATTTATTTAAAGACCGACCTACCTCACACCACCACGACCAAGTTCACCATAGCCAAGCAGAATCTCAAAAAATGAAGAAAAGAAGATCGTGGAAGGTAATGAAATTTAGGCCACCAAAAGTGAAGGTTCCTATGGAATAAGGTGTGAAATGGAATGTAAAAAGGTGCGCTAGCGGCCATCCACACGGAGTAAGGTGCAAAATGTAATGTAAGGATGTGGATGGACTATGTCCGTTAGCAACAATTATCCGAGAACCTCGGTGCGGAAGGTACTGCATCCCCAGGTGGTGAGTAGGTCACGCTCATTAGCAATGGCTTGCTTAAGCTTATCCACTCTAGGCATGCTGCTTACCTGGGAGTACGGGTTCTCTGGACTAAGGGACCAGCCATACGATGGGCTAGGCTTTCGAAGGGCGAAAGGGAATTGATGTTAGATGAACCCTCAATTATCGTGACCTTCCCTGAAACGGGGGAAGCAATAACCCGCAAAGATCGCCTCCATCCCCTCCATGGTGATGTTTTTCCCAGAAAGAAAGAACTAGATAGTTGGTCAGGCGGGAATGAAGAGCATCTACAGCAATAGTCGTGATTATCCAACTGAATTTACGACAGACGAGGAGTAAAAGAAGAACGAACCACAACAAAAGATGAAATTCACCTCGATCGTCCCTATCAATTCAATCAAGGTAAATTTGGGGGACAATTGTTGGCCGATAAACTCCCCACAGGGCGAATTCGTCCTAGATTGGCCAATAAAATCCCCGCAGGGCGAGAAGAGGTGCGAAAAGAAGAAGAGTGACAAAAGACTTAGAACAATCGAGCCAATCACCAGAACGAAAACATGCGATACAGTTATCTTCACTACCAAAGCAGTTGAGCGGTTGTTCCTCCACGATCAGGCAGTTAAGGCACACGACCCAGCAGTTACAAGCACTACTCAGAACTGCAGGAAAAGATGATGGAACTGTCCAATAATCTATGGACAGTTCCATCATCTCTCACTTGGCCTATAGCTAGTCACTCGAGTGACTAACACCCGAACTATATACGGTTCCCTCAAACTACTGAGGAAAGGATTTCGTCATCGGATTTGCATGATTATCGTCTGACGCGATTTATACGATCATCACATCGCCATGATGTATGATCCGAACGAATCAGATGAATAGTCAAAGTATTTATATGGATCGTTGATGAGACCATTAATTCTTTAGCCTGTGCTGATGCCTAGCTCAGCTGCTAACAGAACTATATCTAATCTAATTAGATTTATTATCGACCCAGATGGCTTCCATTACTGCCTCAGCTGTAGCAATTAACCCGTATTTATTGTTTATTCGGTAACAGTATCTTGAATGGAAGATTTTCAGCTCACTGTTCTGTTATTCAAACTGTATAGTACCGTTTGTGACTTATAGTCATTTTTATCGATTAGGAAATTTACAGCAGTGATCCCAATCACTTCAAGTTCTCCTTCTCCATAGTTTAAGACAACATCCTTAGTTCTCTAAGATACTAATAGATGTTCTTAATATCAATCCAGTGACTATCACTAGGATTAGCCTGTTTGTGACTCCATATGCGCAAAGTGTATGAGACACCATGACACGTATATGTTTTCAATGTACGATTTCTCGGTGAGTGTTAACAACTTTAAATCTGTCCCAGTAGATCTTTATTCATAGAATAAAGGTTTTTTCTCCCAAGAATTCTACGGAGAATTTTCCCGAGAAAGCCAAGCTTTCACCGATTATTTTATGGGAATATCATTTCCAAGAAATGACATATTATCATTATTTAATAGGACAGCCACTGTCAGTGCGCTCTCATTAACCCTCTTATATACACAAGAATCATTTTCATTTTGAATCAAATCATACACCATTATGATTACATCAAAACGATAACATTAAAAGGTTTCGTCGTAATCAACACTATGTTGATAACGATACCTTTTCACTACAAGACTAACTTAGTACGTTGGTATGTTTCCATCCATGTATGTCTTCCTTGAAGACTTATATAGTACCAATAGGCACAATGTCTTGCGGTACAATAACCAGTGTCCAAACATAGTTGATATACATGAAATCCATTTCGGACTCATGGCACTTTGCCATAAATGGGGAGTCGATACCTTGTATCACTTCCTTATACGTAGTCAGTTGGTATTCCTCAATAAGATAGACATCTTTATGAGGTGAGATCAGAAACCCATACCCCAGGTTGTTTTTCTGACTCTCTCCGACATGCGCAGTTCTTATGTATTTGAAGATAACTGGTACAGTTTCATCCTTGATGAACTATTTTTGTTCCATTAAGGACTTGGTGCCTTGAACAGTATTACTCTGATTTTCATTGAGTTTTTACTATCCTCCCACTTACCACTGCATTTCAGTATTCCTCTTAGGAAAACCACATGGCGAGCAACAATCTAATTGTTCTCTTTGTGAGTTGTACAAGCACTATGTTTATGGTTTCCCTAGGATAACCTACAATTGGCACTTATCCAATTTGGGTTCTAGTTTGGTATCATCCAAACATATGCCTAGTATACCCAAATCATCAAGAATGAGAAACTCGGTTTCTTTCCCGTTTATATCTAACATGAAATCTGTCAAACAGATTATTATGGAACCTTATTCAAAATAAGTTCTACACTATTTATGCTTATCCGTTGAAGGAAATGGTAGCTCAAAGCGACTCATGATTAACCTTATCATGTCTAACAAAATTTGGTATATCTTGTTCGGACACACCGTCAAGATAACGTGTTCCGGGAGGAGTCCTCATTTGAAAGAATACTATACTCTTTCAAGTATACGAGAAGCTTATTGCTTAAGTATTTTCCATTACGGTCTTACGGTGACGGTATTAATACTTTAGCCGATCTGTTTGTCTATTTCGCATCGAAACTATAAAGTTTTCGATTTGTGTTCTTCAAAAGAAACACATAACCATAACCAGATGCAACATCCGTAAAGGTCACGAAATATTCATATCCATCTCTAGCCTAGCTAGACATTGGCCCACTTGCTTCACTATGAACTAGGGTTAATAGATCGGTGGCATTAGCACTTTTACCAAATAAACAGTGTTTTAGGTACTTTACCTAATAAACTAGATTCGTAGACTTCATTTGAATAGAATCAAATCAATCCTAGTACCCACTCTTCGAAAGTGTGGATATACGATTCTTGTTTTAGTTGTGTCCCAGACAACAATACCACAATTAGTTTCTTCTGATCAAATCATTTTGAGCTATTTGTTTGTCATGTTTTACGTTTGAGATTTATTTATATTCAAAATAAAAATACTGTCATTCACATCTAATGTGTTTATCTCAATATCATCTTCATATAATAAAACACTTTAGTGTTCTAGAATATAAAGGAACATTCGCAATGGATTGAACACCGATATAGAGACAATGTTTCTAGTCAAACTAGTTACATTATAACAGTTTCCAAATTTAGGTACGTACCCGAAGGTAGTTCCTAAATTAGGTATCTACGGTTAAAACAGTGACTTTCATCCCATTTTCAATTCGCAGGTTAATCTCAACTGAAGTCAGTATCCTGCTACATACCAGTACATAATTTTATGTATCACACTAAGTATTTAAAATCCATTTTTATACAAGCTGTGAACATTCTTATGACGAACATCTTTAAAGTCAGAGCCTTGCCCTTTCTATTATTCCTTCATGTCTGCCTTGTCCATACGACAGTCACAAATTAGTGACTCCGTTTGCCACAGTTTAGGCAGACATTTTGGGATATGTCCTTTATCTTTCCAGAAGATTATAATGATTTTGCCTTTGCCCCTTTTTCTACATTCTAGAAACCTTTGGCCAAGCCTTGGCCATCTAGAATATCGAAGTAAGGTGCGACTTGCGCTACTTGCCTCATTGCAAACTTTGACTTTGTCTCCTTGAGAATAGCCATTAACTCTCCAAGAGTTATTATTGCAATTTAATACTTCTTAAGATTTAAATATAAATCTAAGAAGATCCTTCAATTTCAACATCATACTTTAAGGATCTAATCATTAGTTCTGATTAAGAAATTAAGGAGTCTTTTGACAATTTTAATGAATTAAGCACTTAAGTTATCATCACATGAATCTTCCAAAGATCATGCTCTACTTATTTGCTTAACTCTGGGCTTAGGCCCGAGATGTCATTTTATCAAATACAATAACTTCTCGGTTTCAGGACTATCCTTAGGTTTTATTCCCAATTAGAAAATTAAAGCCATTTAAATACATTTTCCCTAGAATTATGTTTTAAATGTCAATCTTTCAATTTCATCTTGATTCTAATAGTCCAACTATTTGATCAATGATTATAGGTATTATTCATTATAATGATTACAATAGTCCAACTATTTAGTCAACTATAATTTTAATTTATTAAATTCAATTATATCGATTAATATAATCCAATTATAAAATCAACTATTTATTTAATTAGTTTGAATACAGTCCAACTATTTTATCAAAATAATGATTTAAATATTAGTTCAACTAACATTTAATTTATTTGACAAATGATATTTGTTTTAGCGCGTATGGCAAGTTATTAAACGAATATTGCAAATCTAAAACTTACCTCCCACTATTTTTCGACGAGCCTCTAACCCTCTGTCAAGTACTCGGGAAACCGTGTTTCCTAGTGGGCTAGGATCCCGTTAAATATCAGACAATCTTGACTTTGGCCAACAAATTGTATGATAATTAACTAGGTAGATCTCTAAGATCAATTGGATCCAATCCAATTCCTAGATCCGGTAGGGTGACATCCAAGTCCGAAACATATATCTCATATATGCCAATATATCCAATATATTACCTAACCTTTTTCCTCTGAATCAACTAAGCCTTGGTTTTGCACAACAAACTTAGTGATCCCAATTAAGCACGACCTATTGACCATGGAAAGCTTCGTAATCAATGTCGATGGACAAGAAGTGGTCTTGACTTTGGCCAACAAACCACAACTTGGACAAGACACCGATATGGAACAAAGCTCTTGTGATTCAAACACATCCTCGACAGACAAAAGCCTTGACTTTGGCCAACAAGCCAGTGCCAGTCTTGGATCTTGAGTAAGAATCACTCAATGGAAGGAAAAACGCTTAATATTTTATGATGGTTTTTCGCTTGCAAATTGGCAACCAATTTATTATCTTTGTTAAGGTCTCATCATCATACACCTTTAAACATGCATTCTAAACACATAATAAAGCGTGTATAATAAAATAATAATGATATGCGGATGGATATCTAAACATTATTCCTAGAACAAATCTCTCTCTTTCCTCTCTCCCGCTAGCACAAGTATTTACTTCTACCCGTTACACTACACTTCTAAAGAAACCTCATTTACATTGAGGGGAATAGGTGAGAAGAGAAATACAAAGAGTATGGAGGTAATAGGCTGGACACGCAGGTCATATCTAATAAATTCTAAATTTATTACAACAATTTCCAAGATTGCCTCACCCATCTTATATCCATCCGATCGACATTTTTCATGCATCACAATCATGTATTCACAAAAGCATGTTATCAATCAATCTAATTAAATTAATTAATCTGATAATTATTGACCATCTAATGTTCAAACAACGATTTGATTTTGCGCGAGACAAACTCATTTTGCGAATAAGTACTCAAAGTATGAATTCATGAATTAAATTAAACTACAACATTAAATCCAATTCAACTTGTATTTAATACAAATTCACTATTTAATTCCAAATTAAATATTACACTTTATTAACGAACCTTTACGACTTAAATTCCAAATTTAATTGTTACGGGTCTCAAAGCCCGATTAAGATCCAATGTCAATAATTAAAGTCTATGGGTTTTCAATTAATTTCTTAAGGCGTGGGTTTCGGCAACCAAAGCCCAATCAAGGAATAACCCTATAAGCCTAGAATTCAATTTCGGCCTATTAGGCCCAATTAAACTTTAAAGGCCTATTAGTCATAATTGGACTTTATAGTTATGGTTTTGGCCCAATTGGATCCAACCAATTTGCCTAAACCAAGCCCATTTAGCCCAATTACAACTTTAAAAGCCCAAATCCAATTTAAGCCCAATTAATTAAATTTTCAAATTCCAAATTTCATAATCTAATTAACCTAAGTGTAAAGCCATAATTAATTAATCAATTTAATATTTCCCAAACATCAATTAACCTAATTAATTATGCTCATTAACATTAAAACATGTCCAACACATTTTAACAAAAATCAAACCCATTTACATGCTTTCTTTGTCTCGGCCATTTAGGGTTTTTTAATGACCAATTCGATTTCAATCCAATTGAATCCACAATCAACATTACCCTAATGATTCCAAATCATCCAATGATCAAAAATCAAAAATCCAAGACATTAGGGCACTAATCCAATTCGGCCAAGCCTTGGAATTTGGGGAAAATTGTTCCAAATAAATTTTCATGAAATTGATCAAATACAACGTCAATTAAACATCATTTAAGCATACTCAATCAAGAAATTTAACCAAATCATGCTCAAATCGATTTTACCCAATTTTAACCCTAAAACGTTTCATGCTCAAAATGGCTCAAGATACCATTGTTGGGTTTCTTTTAAGTCCCAAGGATCATTTATAAGTGATGAAACACATGTGAATACTCAAAAGGAGCATGGCGGAATCATACTCACTTTGATCGGATTGGATGCTATGGAGAACAAAACTTTTCCTCCTTCTTGATGTTGCTCTCGGCCAAGCTTCGTGTTGTCCTCCATGGATGAGTCTTCAAGCTCCAAGCTTTGTCAATGGATTCCAAGCTAATTGGTGGGTTTCCCTAACACCTTGTATGCCTCTTTGTGTGCTAGCACTCTTGATTTTGCAACAAAATCATCAAGTTATGAACCCTAGGTTCACGATTTTGAGAGAAGAAATTGGCCTCCTTGGCCGAATGTGGAAGAGAGAAAATAAACCGCTTTGGCCGAATGTCTTGTGTAGAAGAGAGAGTGAAGACTTTTGTGTTTTGTATATCTAATACACAAAAACCAAAAATTCAAATATCAAATAAAGAATTAATAAAAGTCTATCAAGCTTTCAAACGCTTTTCAAACACATCCATCAAGTCACATCACTCATGAATAGTGACTGGTGTCAATTACTCCAAGTGAAAGACATCTATCACTTGATTGATGAATGATGTGACGCTAGATGTGACTAGAGATTTGACGCTTGATTTGATTTACGTGTCGCACTCGCATTCGAAATACAAATGCGCTCGCAAACAATCCCGGGCTCGAGTTCGCTAATTCCAAATTAACAAATTTTTCGTTGCGTCGTAATTAAATCCAATTTAATTAAATAATTATGCCAAGCATAATTATTATTCACGTCACTAACGAATTAATTCTAAATTAATTCGTTTGCTTGAATTAAAATCTGATTTTAATTTTACGTCGAAATCTAATTTCGTTTAATATATCGAATATATTAATTTACCGATTAATTGCAAATTAATCGTTCTCTCTCTATAAATGATATTTTATCCTAGATAAATAACCTTCGTAATTAAACCCAGATTAATTTTCTCTATCATCTAATTAATCCCAGATTAATTAGAGTGCGAGTCATACATCATCGGTGAATCTTCGGGAAGCGACCCATGAGATCCCCGGATATGTTGGCAGTAAATACGGTTATCGGATTATCCGAATACGTACGTACCAAGTACTATGTTTTACCGATTTACAAGACAAGGTTGGCTTCTAGCAAAGCGTCATGCCTTACCAATTCTCCAGAAACATGCTTACAGGAATAAGTGATCTATATCAAGCGTAGAATACGTAGTATTGTGCATGTCGATCCAGTATCGGATGTCACGTGCTAGGCTTGGGGCTGGAGTTGTGTCTGCCCCGTACGAAGCACATGTGGGATGTCTGGTAACTAGTCTCTATAATCGGATATACATGACCTTGTCATAATATCCCGATAGTTGCAGTATTTAAGGGCACCATTTTCGTATCCTACATGACATCATCTCCACTATGACTAGAGTGATACTTCCGTCTTGACATCACACCCAACACGCTACGATTCTCAATATACCCAGAAAAGGCGTACACAGAACCGGTTAAAGCCCTGGATGACCAAAACCAAAGTATATTAATAGTCGTAAGTATTAGCGGTGCAAGTCTCATGTTATGACCAAATACACCTACCCTGATTTCGGACTTCCATAGACACATAGTCATACTACCAATCGAATTCTGAAGGGGTCTATCCAGAGCGAAGCTGTTTTCCTTACAATCGGTAAAACACAACCTCCTATTACACTTGCATGAGTATCCAATACCCAAATATATGAGAACTATGATGTTATGATCTCACATAACATGCACAAGTGTAATACTAGTCTTTTATGCATTTATCGATGTCCAATCTCGATAATACTCCAACTAGGGATATTTAATGATTATACCTTCGTGGACTGATACTGTCTCATATCATCTCAATCCAGTACTAAGCATAAGGACCTCCTATCATTTATACATCTAGGTTATCTAATCACAAATGATAAGAGAGCAATCTCCTTTGTCACATAGTTAATTTGTACAACAACACCATGATCTGTACAAATAGTGACGCTATGGGTCATAACTGTCCAACAGCATTACCCTGCATGCTAAGAGTTTCCAGAAATTTGCATATTTGATCCAGTTTGGCATTCATTATTGTGTTGGCTCTTACTTCGTGTATTCTTGCTATTCGTTGAATCATGCTCCTTTCTATTTGCCACAAGGAATTGTTGTTGGCCATTTCTTCAATTAAGTCTCAGGCCTGATCTTCTCCTCTTTCCATTAAAGCTTCTCCTACAGTATCATCTATTATGGCTCTTATTAGTCCAGAAAGAACATTGTAGAAGGTTTGGACTTGTAGCCACTTTACAATCTCTTTGTGAGGATATTTTCGGAGTAATTCCTTGAATCTTTTCCAATCTTCGCAGAGGGATTCTGAGTCATGTTATACAAATGAGGTGATGTCGTTCCTCAACTTTACTGTTTTGGCTAGGGGAAGTATTTTGCAAGGAATTGGGTGGAAAAAGTGTTCCAAGTTGTGATGGAACCTACTGGTAGTGAATGAAGTCAAGCCTTAGCTCTGCATTTCAAGGAATATAGGAACACACACAGTCACAATGCTTCTTCTACCGGTCGGTTGTAATTGAATGTGCTATAAACTTTCAGGAAGTCGATGATGTGGTACTTCCCCCAAACTAGACTGATTGTTGTATCATATGAATGCATGTTTTGATGTCATACACATTTGCTAGAAATGGAGGAAGTATAATGCATGATATGAAGCCGTCAACCACAGGAATTATTCGATCTCGAATGGGAATTAGTGGTGCAACCTCCAAAAGATCAGGTCTTGATTGTTCATATTGATCAGTGCTTCTTGGCCTTCTCACCTTTCCAGTCTTAACTATCTGACAGTTCTTTCAATTTCTGGGTCAATGGGATAGATTTCAAAGCTTCTGTTACTTCTCATGTAGTGCCTGAGAACCTGAAACAGAAAAAAATAAAAATAATAAGTAAAAATAAATTTGATACAAGTAAAGTATCTAAACATAAAATTAACAGTAAAAGATAAATCAGTCCCCGGTAAAGGCGCCAAAAACTTGATCGGTGATAAACACACACGTAATGCAAGCATACATATCGTTCAAATAGTATAAAATGTATCGATCCCACAAGGACTTAATACCTAATCTATTAATTTAATGAAGCTAAATGTCTATGAGTATCTAATTGATTGATTGTTGATTGAATGATGATTTTTATCAAACAAGTAAATAAAACAGTGTGTAAGTAAATTTAAGGAAAAATCAATATTATAAAGCTATCTAGGGTTATGAATCCTTCCAATATCTTTTAATGATGAATTGATTATCTCACATTTGTGTAATATATCGATTTATTAACCTGGAACATGAAAATATGCAAAAGCCTCTTCCAATGGTCAGATGCAAATACCCAAAGTAACCCAATTAACTATATTTCTATGTCAATTAAGAAACTCTGAATTCATTAAGTTTAAGTTCCAATTATGGCTACCCCTGCCCGACACGTATATTCATATCCTGTAAGGAAATCTACCTTAAGTGAAATTTACCCTGAGATGAGATCGTGAGCTATTGAGTCTAAGGCTGAAACCTAAAATCTCTTTTCTAAGTTCATTTTAAGTTTACCAAATCAATATTATTAGTGGCCAGTTAACAAGAAGCATTAAGACTAAGACTCAATAAATAAACCAATATATTACCCAATACACAAAGTAACAAACTTATAAACCAGTGATACTGGAATTCATCATAACCTTCGATAAGGTATTTAGTTACAACAGATATCTAGGATTATTAAAAGCTTAAATAAAGAAAACATTATGAAAACAAACTTGAAAAATTAAAAAGGTAAAATAAAACAATAAAATAAAATGCTTGAGTTAGAGGATCCACTTTTATTACTTCTAATTTAGAAATCTCTCTTATAAAATTATATAAATTTGCATGACATTACCAACCGACCATATAGGCGGTATCTCATTAAGTCAGGTTAAAAATTAATTTAATTAAGTCCAACCGACCATAAAGGCGGTATCCCATTAAGTCAGGTTTTAAGATAGTTTATATATTATAACTAAGGGAGATGAATCTAAATTATTATAATAAAAGCCATTCATTTCACCCCAGCAGAAAGAAGGTACCTAGTCATACTTTAAAGTAAAAAAAGAAAGATTTGTTGCTTAAAATAAAAATTAAATACAAGAAAGCTGAAAATAAACAAACAAGATACTATCTTCTTAGTATTCTTAAGGAAATTCCCAAAAGAAAGTATGAATTTTCCTTCTGATTTTAGCCTCAATTTTTAGGCAACTGAATTATTTGCTTGGCGTCGCGACATGTTGAGGATTGGCGTAGCGACACGGTCTACAATGATGACGTCATGATGATTCATGGGATAATGTGTGTCGGTATAAGAATAATTGGTTACCCGTCATGATGTAGAGGATTTTGCACATCGCGACACGTGAATAAAATATTTCCCATTTTGCTCTTTTTTATCCGAATTTTACCGTTTTAGCCTCGATTCAATTCCAGTGAGTTCTGAAACTTTATTTATCTGTAAAATAACACAAAAAACATAAAAATATTCTTAATATCCGAGAAATTATATGAAATATTAAGTAAAAAGGCCGGTAAATATTGATATATTTTCTGCTTATCACATTACAGAGTCCTAAAGGTATTTTCCTAAATGAAAATATTCCAAAGAGGCATGTGAATGCGGTCTTTTCCTGGTCTTCTAAAGCAATATGAATCTGATAGTAACCTGAGTAACCATCAATAAAACAATAGTATGGATGTCCAGTTACACTTTCCAAAATTTTATCAAGAAATGGTAAAGGAGAATAATCTTTTCTAGTTGCGTCATTTAGTTTCTATAATCAATACACATACGCCAACTAGATTGGATGCGAGTTGGGATTAATTCTCCTTTATCATTTTTATAACAGTAATTCCATATTTTTTTTGTACAACTTTTGTAGGACTTACTCACTTACTTGTTGGACAATTATGACCCATAGCATCACTATTTGTATAGATCATGGTGTTGTTGTACAAATTAACTATGTGATAAAGGAAATTGCTCTTTTATCATTTGTAATTGGATTACCAAGATACATAAATGATAAAAGTCCTTATGATTAGTTCCAAATTGAGATGATATGAGACAATATCAATCCATAAAGGTTTAATCATTAAACATTCCTAGTCGTAGTATTATCGAGACTGGACATCGGTAATGCGGAATAGACTAGTATTACACTTGTGCGCGTTGTGAGGGCATAACGACATAGTTCTCATATATTTAAGTATTGGATACTTATACAAGTGCGATAGGAGGTTGTGTTTTACTGATGGTACGGAAAACAGCTTCGCTCTGGATAGACCCCGCGGAATCCCATTGGTGGTATGTCTATGTGTCTATAGGAGTCCGCTTCAGGGTAGGTGTATTTGGTCTTAACCTGAGACTTGTACCGCTAATACTTGCGATAATCAATATACTTTGGTTTTTGGTCATCCAGGGCTTTAACCGGTTCTGTGTACGCCTCTTCTAGATATATTGAGAATCGTAGTGTATTGGGTGTGATGTCAAGATGGAAGTATCACTTCAGACATATGGAGATGATGATCACATAGGATACGGAACTGGTGCTTTTATATGTTGTAGCTATCGGGATAATATGACAAGGTCATAGTTATCCGATTATAGAGACTAGTTACCAGATATCTGACATGTATTTCGTACGGGGCAGACACATTCCCAGCCTCAGGCCTAGCATGTGACATCCAATACTGGATCGATATACACAATATTACGTATACTACGCCTGATATAGATTATGATATTCATTTAAGAATATTTTTGGAGAATTGGGTAGGCACGGTGCTTTGCTAGAAGCCAACCATGTTTTGTAAATCGGTAAGAACGTGGTACTAGGTTCGCACGTATTCAGATATTCCGATAACCGGATTTACTGCCAACATATCCAGGGATCTCATGGGTCGCTTCTCGAAGATTCACCGATGACATATGACTTGCACGTTATTAATCTGGTATTAATTAGATGAGAGAGAGAATTAATCTGGGATTAATTACGGAGATATTTTATCTGGGATAAAATACTAATTAAATAGAGAGAAAGATTAATTTGGAATTAATCGATAAAATAATATATTCGATATATTAAACGAAATTGGATTTCGACGTGAAATTAAAATTAGATTTTAATTCGGGCAAACGAGTTAATTTAGAATTAATTCGTTAGCGACGTGAATAGTAATTTTGCTAGGCATAATTCTTTAATTAAATTTGATTTAATTATGTCGCAACAGAAAATTCGTTAATTTAGAGTTAGCGAACCCGAGCCCGAGAGTGTTTGCAGGCCCACTCACATTTCGAATCGAGTCGGGCCCACAAGTCACATCAAGCGTCAAATCATTAGTCATTCAAGTGATGGATGTCTTGTCACTTTGAGTGATTGACAACTAGTCACTATTCTTGAGTGATGTGAATAGTAATAGATGTTGATGGTTGAAAGACATTTATCATTTAATTATTTAATGGTATTTGACTTTTTTGTTTTTGGTATTAGATATACAAAACACACAACACAAATCTCATTACTCCCTCCCTCTCAAATTCGACCTAGAGGCTTTCTTCTCCTTCTCTCCCAATTCGGCCAAGGGCCAATTTTCTTCTCTAATTCTTGGCTTGGCCAAGACATTGAAGGAACAAAGAGGAGATTTTATGGAAAAATTTCCTATGTGCTAGCACACTAAAGAGGGCATACAAAGGTGATAGGGAAACCTTTCCCATGAGCATGGGATCCTCACAAGAAGCTTGGAGCTTGAAGAACTCAAGGAGCAAAAATGGAAGCTTGGCCGAATACAAAAATCTTGGAGCAGAGAATTTTTATTGTTCAAACCTTCTCACATCCGATCAAAGTAAGTATTCCACAACTCAACTTTGTTGTATTCACACTTATTTCTTACTTAATATTGATCTTGGTACACCTAGAATTCCAACAATGGTATCGGAGCCTTGATTAAGCATGAAATTTGACTTAGGGTTTATATACTTGAATTTGGGTAATTTTTCTTGGAGCATGATTTTGTCAAATTGAGTGTTTGGTTATGTTTGTATGATGATAACTTAGAGGTATAAATGACTAATTGGAGAAAAATTGATTGGATCAACTTTCCCCAATTTTCTTATCATGGCCGAATGGTACCCTTAGTGTGGCTCTTGGTATTTTTTGATTTTAAACCATTGGATATGTTTGAAATGCATGAGATATATTAATTTATGGTTTAATTAGATTGAAATCAAAATTGATTTAAAAGGTCCCCAATTGCCGAGAGCTTAGAAGCATGTTTGGGATTGATTTTGCTTCAATTGTGTTGGACATGTATTGATGAATGATTAGCATGATTAATTGTGTAAATTGATGTTTTGGAAATGTTAATTTGGTTAATTAATTATGGCTATACACTTTAGCAATTAAATTGTGAAATTTGGAATTTTGAAATTTAATGAATTGGGCTTAATTTTTGAATTGGGCTTGTAAAGTTGTATTTGGGCTTAATGGGCTTGGTTAGGCCAAGTTTGGTTTAGGTTAATTGGTTGGATCCAATTGGGCCCAAAACCATATCCATAAGTCCAAATATAACTATTGGGCTTTTAAAGTTTAATTGGGCCTAATGGGCCGAAATTGGTTTCTTGGCAAATAAGGGTGATTCCTTACTTGCGCTTGGTATTTAGGTTTGACCCATATTGACCAAAGACAATGCCTTATGAAATCAATTGAAAGCCCATTGGACTTTAATTAAACGACATTGGATGTTATCGGGCTTTGAGACCCGTTTAGACTAGATTTAGAATCTAAATCGCAAAGACTCATTAATGAAGTGTAGTTATTTAATTTGGAATTAAATAAAGAATTAGTATTGAATACGAATTAAATTGGATTTAATATTATAGTTTAATATAATTTGTGATTCGTACTTTGAGTACTTATTCGTAAAAACAAGTTGGACTCGAGCAAATCGAATCGTTGTTTGAACATTGGATGGTCATTAATTTCAGATTAATTAATTGGATTAGATTGATTGATAACATGCTTTATGTGAATACATGGATGTGATGTATGAATAATGTATATCGGATGGATATAAGATGGGTGAGGCCAATTTTGGAAATTATTGTAAAAAATTTAGAATTTATTTAAATTGGACCTGCGTGTCCAGCCTTATCTCTCTTGACTCTTTGTATTTCTTTTCTCACCTATTCCCCTCAATGTAAATGAGGTTTCTTTAGAAGTGTTATGTAATTGGGTAGAAGTTGTGCTAGCGGGAGATAGGAAAGAGAGAGATTTGTTCTAGGAACAAAATGTTTTAAGTATCCATCCGTATATCATTATTATTTATTTACGCGCCTTATTATGCTTTTAGAATGCATGTTTAAGGGTGTATGATGATGAGACCTTAGCAAAGATAATTAATTGGTTGCCAATTACGTGAAAAACTCTCACAACATATTAAGCGTTTTTCCTTCCATTGAGTGATTCTTACTCAAGATCCAAGGTTGGCATTGGTTTGTTGGCCAAAGTCAAGACCTTTGTCAATCGTGGAAGTATTTGAATCATGAAGGCTTTGTTCCATATCGGTGTCTTGTCCAAGTTTTGATTTGTTGGCCAAAGTCAAGATCACTTCTTGTCCATTGATATTGATTACGAAGCTTTCCAAGGTCAATGGGTTCCGCATAACTGGGGTGATTAAGCTTGTTATGCCAAAGCCAAGGCTTAGTTGATTCAGAGGAAAAAGGTTAGGGAATATATTGGATATATTGGCATATATAAGATATATGTTTCGGACTTGGATGTCCACCTACTGGATCTAGGAATTGGATGGGATCCAATTGATCTTAGAGATCTACCTAGTTAAATATCACACAATTTGTTGGCCAAAGTCAAGATTGTGTGTTATTTAACGGGATCTTAGCCCATTAGGAAACTAGGTTTCCCGAGTACTCAACAAAGGGTTAGAGGCTCGCCGAAAAATAGTGGGAGGCAAGTATTAAATTTTCAATTTCGTTTAGATACTTGTCATACGTGCTCATTTCATTATTCGTCAAAATATACAAACGTTGTTTTAATTAAACAGTTGGACTGTATTCAAACAATTTCAATTAATAGTTGATTTTATAATTGGATTATAGTAATCAATATGATTGAATTAACTAATCAAAATATAGTTGATTATATAGTTGGACTATAGTAATCATTATATACAAATAGTACACAAATCCTTGATTAAATAGTTGGACTATTAGAATCAAGATAAATTGAAAGATTGAGCATTTAAAACGTAATCTTGGATGAAAATATATTTAAATGGTTTAATTTTCAAATTGGGAATAATACCTCAAGAGTCTTGAAATACCGAGAAGTTACTTTATTTGATAAAAGTGACATCTTAGGCCTAAGCCAGGAGTTAAGCAAATAGTAGAGCATGATCTTTGGAAGATTCATGTGATGATAACTTTAGTGCTTAATCCTTTATCCTTGTCATAATGACTCCTTAATTTCATCGTCATAACTAAGGATTAGATCTTTAAACCATGATGTTGAAATTTAAGGATCTTTATAGATTTATACTTAGATCTTAGAAGCATTGATTGCAAATGACAACTCTTGGAGAGTTGATGGCTATGCTCAAGGAGACAAAGCCAAAATTTGCAATAAGGCAAGAAGCACAAGGCGCATCTTACTTCGACATTTTAGAAGGCCAAGGCTTGGACGAAAGCTTCTGGGGTGTGAAAAGGGCAAAGGGAAAATCATCTCAGTCTTCTTGGAAGACAAATGACATATCCCAGGATGTCTGCCAAGATTGTGGCAAATGGGGTTACTGGAAGTGTAACTGTAGTATGGACAATGCAGACATGAAGAAATTGAAGAAAGAGCAAGGCTCTGACTTCAAGTATGTTTATCATAAACGTGCTCACTACTAGTATTAAAATTAGATTTTAGATACTAAGTGTGGTACATAAGTATGTACTGATAGGCAGAATCTACTTATTAGCAGGATACTGACTTCAGATGAGATTTATCTACGAATCAAAAACGGGAAGAAAGACGCTGTTTTAACTGTAGATACCTAAGTTTAGGAACTACCCTTAGGGTGTGTACTTAAATTAGGAAATTGTTATAATGTAATTAGTTTGACTAGAAACATTATCTCTATATCGAGAACAACTCGTTGCGAGTATACCTTTATATTCTAGAACTATTTTATTTTATAAATATGATATTGAGATAAACACATAGGATGTGAATAACAGTATTTATATTTTGAATATAAACAAATCTCAAACATATAACATGACAAACAAGTAGCTCAAACTGATTTGATCAGATAAGACTTATATGTGGCAGTGTTGTCTGGGACACATTAAACAAGACTCGTATATCCACACTTTTGAAGAGTGGATACTATGACGAATTTGATTATATTCAAATAATGTCTACGAATCTATTTTATTGGGCAAAGTGCCTAAAATAACTTTTACTTGGTAAAAGTGTAAGTGTCACTGATCTGTTAGCCCTCGTTCATAGTGACGTAAGTGGGCCCATATCTAGCTAGGCTAGAGGTGAATAGTGATACTTCGTAACCTTTACGGATGTGGCATCGCGTTATGGTTATGTGTTTCTTTTGAAACATAAATCGGAAACTTTTGAGTTATTCAAAGAGTTTCAACACGAAGTAGTTAGACAGATCGGATAAAGTATTAAATTGTCACGGTTAGACCCTTGATGGAAAATACTTAAGCAATAAGTTTCTTGACTAATTGAAAGAGTATAGTATTATATCAATCTAGACTCAACTCGGAACACCTCAATTTAAGCGGTGTGTCCGAACAGAGAAACCCAACTTTATTGGACATAGTAAGGTTAATCATGAGTCACTCTGAGCTACCATTTTCCTTCAAGAGATAAGCATTAAACAGTGAAAAGCTTATTTTGAATAAGGTTTCATGAAAATCTGTTAGACAGAATTCATATTAGATATGAACAGGAAAGAAACCGGGTTTCTCATTCCTGAATATTTGGGAATGCTGGGCATAAGTTTGGATGATACCAAACTAAAACCCAAATCGGATAAGGGCCTAGTTGTAGGTTGTCCTAGGGAAACCAAAGTATAGTACTTATACAACTCATAAGAGAACAATTTAATTGTTGCTTTCCATACGATTTTCCTAAGAGGAACACCAATATGCAGTGGTAAGTGGGAGGATAGTAAAACTCGATGAAAATCGGAGTAATACTGTTCAAGGCACCGATTCCTTAATTGAACATAAACAGTTCATCAAGGATGAACTTGTACCATAATCTTCAAATACACAAGAATTGCGTAGTTAGAGAGAGTCAGAAGACAACCTGGGAGGAATGGGTTTCTGATCTCACCTCATAAAGATGTCAATCTTATTGAGAAAACTAACTACGTATAAGGAAGTGATACAAGGTATCGACTACCTGTTATGGCAAAGTGCCATAATGTCTGAAATAGATTCCATATATACCAACCATGTTTGGACACTGGTTGTTGTACCGTAAGACATTGTGTCTGCTGGTACTATACAGGTCTTCAAGGAAAACATACATGGATGGCAACATATAAATACCAATAGCTAGGCTTGTACATATAGGGTATCGTCATCAACATAGTGTTGATTACGATGAATCCTTTTACTTGTTGCCACGGTTAAATCCATTTGGATAATACTTGCTGATGCTGCATGTTTCATTTATGAAATATGGCAGCAGAACGTCAAGATCATTTTCCTTAACGGAAACCTTTTGGAGGATGTTTATCAACAACCTAACAGTTTTTTTCGTACCAAAACAAGCAAACAAGGTTTGCAAGTTAAATTCGATCCATTTATGGATTGAAACAAGCATTACGTTCTTGGAACTATATCGTTATTGATGTAATCATAATGGTGTATGATTTAATTCAAAACGAATATGATTCTTATGTATATAAGAAGGTTAGTGGGAGCGCACAAACAATGAATGTCCTATATAATGATGATATATCATTTCTTGGAAATAACACTCCCGTAATATAATCGGTGAAAGCTTGGCTTTCATGAAAAATTCTTTATAGAATACTTGGGAGAAACAACCTTTATTCTATGAATAAGGATCTACTGGGTAAGATCTAAAAGTTGTTGACACTCTCTGAGCACTTGTACATTGATATAAATGTACGCGACCTGATGTTTCATATGCTTTGAGCATATGGAGTCACAATCAGGCCAATCTAAGTGATAGTCACTGGATTGATGTTAAGAACATCCTTTAGTATCTTAGATGAACTAAGGATGTTGTCTTATCCTATGGAGAAGGAGAACTTAAAATGACTGGGATCACTGTTGCAAGTTTCCAACCGACAAAGACGACTGTAAGTCACAAAATGGTACTATATAGTTTGAATAACGGAACAATGAGCTGGAAATCTTCCAAGCAAGATACTGTTACCGAATAAATAACAAAAGCGGAATTTTACTGCACCTGTCGCAGCAAAAGTAGCATTTTGGATATAAATAATTATAATTAGATTAGATATAATTCTATTAGCAGCTGAACTATGCTACAGCATAGGCTAAAGAATTAACGGTCTCATCAACGATCCAATATGTACTTCATATGGTTTCATCTGATTCATCGGATCATAAATCGTGGGGATGTGATGATCGAATAAATCACATCAGATGATAACCTTATAAATCCGCTGGCGAAAGCTATTTCTCAGTAGAAGTTTGAGCCACCCGTACATAGTTCAGGTGTAAGACACCTGAGTGATTGGCTATAGGCCAAGTGGGAGATTGTTGGAAATTATGACCCATAGCATCACTATTTGTACAAATCATAGTGTTGTTGTACAAATTAACTATGTGATAAAGGAAATTGCTATTTTATCATTTGTAATTGGATTACCAAGATACATAAATGATAAAAGTCCGTATGATTAGTTCCAGATTGAGATGATATGAGACAGTATCAATCCATAAAAGTTTAATCATTAAACATCCCTAGTCGTAGTATTATCAAGACTGGACATTGGTAATGTGAAATAGACTAGTATTGCACTTGTGCGCGTTGTAAGGGCATAACAGTATAGTTATCATATATTTAAGTATTCAATACTTATGCAAGTGCGATAGAAGGTTGTGTTTTACCGATGGTACGGAAAACAGCTTCGCTCTGGATAGACATCGCGGAATCCCATTGGTAGTATGTCTGTGTGTCTATGGGAGTCCACTTCAGGGTAGGTGTATTTGGTCTTAACTTGAGACTTGCACCGCTAATACTTGCGACAATCAATATACTTTGGTTTTTGGTCGTCCAGGGATTTAACCGGTTCTGTGTACGCCTCTTCTGGGTATATTGAGAATCGTAGTGTATTGGGTGTGATGTCAAGATGGAAGTATCACTTCAGACATATGGAGATGATGATCACGTAGGATACGGAACTGGTGCTCTTATATGCTGCAGCTATCGGGATAATATGACAAGGTCATAGTTATCCGATTATAGAGACTAGTTACCAGATATCCGACATGTGTTTCGTACAAGGCAAACAAATTCCCAGCCTCAGGCCTAGCACTCGACATCTAATATTGGATCGATATCACAATACTACGTATACTAGGCCTGATATAGATTATGATATTCCTTTAAGAATATTTCTGGAGAATTGGGTAGGCACGGTGCTTTGCTATAAGCTAACCATGTCTTGTAAATTGGTAAGAGCGTGGTACTAGGTACGCACGTATTCGGATATTCCGATGACAGGATTTACTGACAACATATCCAGGGATCTCATGGGTCGCTTCCCGAAGATTCACTGATGACGTATGACTCGCACGTTATTAATCTGGGATTAATTAGATAAGAGAGAAAATTAATATGTGATTAATTACGGAGATATTTTATCTGGGATAAAATACTAATTAAAGAGAGAGAGTGATTAATTTGTAATTAATCAATAAAATAATATATTCGATAAATTAAACGAAATGGATTTCGACGCGGAATTAAAATTAGATTTTAATTCAGGCAAACGAGTTAATTTAGAATTAATTCATTAGCGGTGTGAATAGTAATTTTGTTAGGCATAATTACTTAATTAAATTTGATTTAATTACGTCGCAACGAAAAATTCGTTAATTCGAAATTAGCGAACCCGAGCCCGGGAGTGTTTGCGGGCCCACTCGCATGTCGAATCGAGTGGTGCCCACAAGTCACATCAAGCGTCAAATCACTACTCATTTAAGTGATGGATGTCTTGTCACTTTGAGTGATTGACAACTAGTCACTATTCTTGAGTGATGTGAATATTAATAGATGTTGATGGTTGAAAGACATTTACCATTTAATTATTTAATGGTATTTGACTTTTTTGTTTTTGGTATTAGATATACAAAACACACAACACAAATCTCATTACTCCCTCTCTCTCAAATGCGGTCAAGAGGCTTTCTTCTTCTTCTCTCCCAATTCGGCCAAGGGCTAATTTTCTTCTCTAATTCTTGGCTTGGCTGAGACATTGAAAGAACAAAGAGGAGATTTTGTGGCAAAATTTCCTATGTGCTAGCACACTAAAAAGAGCATACAAAGGTGATAGGGAAACTTTCCCATGAGCATGGAATCCTCACAAGAAGCTTGGAGCTTGAAGAACTCAATGAGCAAAACTGGAAGCTTGCCCGAATACACAAAGCTAGGAGCAGAAAATTTTTATTGTTCAAAGCTTCTCACATCCGATCAAAGTAAGTATTCTGCAACTCAACTTTGTTGTATTCACACTTATTTCTTGCTTAATATTGATCTTGGCACACCTAGAAACTCCAACATTACCATCAGAGTTAGGGTAGGTAATGCATATCTCAAGAAGTTTAAGGAACCAAAGTTTTGATGAGATCATCAAAGAATATGATTTCGTTCAAAATGAGGATGATCCTTGTGTATATAAGAATGTTAGTGGGAGCGCACTGAAATTCATTATCCTTTACGTTGATGATGTATTGCTTATTGACAATGACATTCACATACTACAATCGGTGAAAGCTTGGCTTCATTGAAATTCTCCATGAAGGATATGAGAGAAGCAGCCTTTATTCTAGGAATAAAGATCTACCGGGATAGATCTACAAAGCTTCTTGGACTCTCCCAGAGCACATATATTGACAAAATGTTGAAGAGATTCAACATGAAATAGTCTACGAGTGGACTGTTGCCAGTGTCACATGGCGTCACTCTATCTACGGACATGTAACCTAAAACTCAATATGAGAGAGACAACATGAGTCGGATCCCGTTTGCTTCGGCAGTCGAATCGATCATATATGTCATGATATGTACATACTCTGATGTCTCCTTTGCTTTAAGCATGTGTAGTCGCTATCACACCGATCTAGATGATGGTCACTGTATGGCGGTTAAGAACATCTTTAAGTATCTTGGACGAACTAAGGATGCTTTCTTAATCTATGGAGATGGAGAACTTGAGGTAACTGGGTATACTGATGCAAGTTTCCAAATTGATAAAGACGACTGTAAGTCGCAATCTGGGTACATATTTTGTTTGAACAATGGAGTAGTAGTAGTTGGAAATCTTCCAAGTAAGAGACTATTGCCGATTCAACAACAGAATCGGAATATACTGTTGCAGCTGACGCAGCAAAAGAGGCAGTTTGGATCCGTAAATATCTAATTGGATTAGGAGTAGTTCCGTTAGCAGCTGAGTCTGTTCCATTATATTGTGACAATAACGAGGCTATAGCGCAAGCTAAGGGAACCGCGGTCTCATCAACGATCTAAGCATGTTCTTTGAAGTTTCCATCTGATTCATGAGATCATACATCGTGGTGATGTGAAGATCGAGAAGGTCGTATCAGAGGACAACATTGCAGATCCGTTGAAGAAAGATATTCCTGAGCAAAAGTTTGAGCGACATGTACATAGCTCAGGTGTTTGATGCCTGAGTGACTGGCTATAGGCAAAGTGGGAGATTGTTGGAAAATTATGACCCATAGCATCACTATTTGTAAAAGACATTGTGGTTTTTGTACAAATTAATTATGTGACAATGGAAATTGTTATTTTAACATTTTGTAATTAGATTACTTAAATATATAAATGATAAAATTCCTTATGATTAGTTCTAGATTATAAGATATGAGACAGTATCAATCCACTAAGGTTTAATCATTAAATATCTCTAATCATAGTATTATCGAGATTGGACATCGATAATGCGGAATAGACGACTATCGCACTTCTGCGCGTTGTGGGAGCATAACGACATAGTTCTCATATATTTAAGTATTGGATACTTATGCAAGTGTGATAGTAGGTTGGTTTACCGATGGTACGGGAACATCTTTGCTCTTAATAGAACCCTCAGAATCCCATTGGTAGGTATGACCATGTGTCTATGGGAATTCCATTTAGGGTAGGTGTATTTGGTCTTAACTTGAGACTTGATCGCTAGTACTTGCGACAATCAATACGCTTTGGTTTTGGTTGTCCGAGACTTTAACACGTTCTGTGTACGCCTCTTCTAGGTTTATTGAGAATCATAGTGTATTGGGTGTGATGTCAAGACGGAAGTATCACTTCAGTCATATGAAGATGATGATTACGCAGGATACAGAACTGGTACACTAATATGTTGCAACCATCGGGATAATATGACAAGGTCATGATTATCCTATTAAAGAGACTAGTTGCTTGTGATCCAATAAAGCTTCGTACGAGGCAGACACATTCAGCCCCAGGCCTTGCATGTGACATCCGATACTGGATTGCAATACGCAATACTATATATACGACGGCTGACAAAGATTATATATTCCTTAAAGAATATTTCTGGAGAATTGGGTAGGCACGGTGCTTTGCTAGATGCCAACCATGTCTTGTAAATCGGTAAAAACGTGGTACCGGGTATACACGTGTTCGGATAGTCCGATGACAGGATTTACTACCAACATATCCAGAGATCTCATGGGTGGCTTCCCGAAGATTCATCGATGACGTATGACTCGAACAGAAAATTAATCTAGGATTAATTACGGTGAGAATTTATCTGGGATAAATTCAACTACAAGAGAGAAAACGGTTAATTTGGGATTAATTGATTAAAATAATATATTCGATATATTAAATGAAATTAGATTTCATAACGGAATTAAAATTGGATTTTAATTCGGGCAAACGAATTAATTTAGAATTAATTCGTCAGCGACTTTAATAAAAATTTTACGATGCATTATTATTTAATTAAATTTGATTTAATTAAGTCGCAATGGAAAATTCGTTAATTCGGAATTGGCGAACCCAATTCCAGAATGTGTTTGCGGGCTCACTCGGATTTTGAATTCAAGTGGGGCCCACAAATCACAACACAAGTCACATCACTTGTCATTTTCATTACTTTTTGGTGACGGAAGTTAGTGATGAGTAGATGGTGGCTTGTAAGACACACTTTATTTTAATATTGAAAGAGCTTGAGTGACATTTACCAAATATGGATTTGGTATCTGACTTTTATTTTTGGAAAATCAAATCATTATTCATCACTCTCTTCTCCCTCAAAGTGGCGTGAACTTCATCTTTTTCTCTACTTGGGCGTGAACCTAGGGTTCATTTTATTTGATTTCTGATTCAAAAATCTAAAGTGCTATAACACAAAGAATCATACAAAGGTGATAGGGAAACCATTCCTAAGAGTTTGGAATCTCGTTCTTCAAGCTTGGAGCTTCAACATAAAAAACAAAATGAGCTTAGAGCAACTTCAAATGAGGAAATTTTTAAACTTTCCAACATCCAAGAAATCGATCAATGTGAGTATATTTCCGCTATATTCCTTTGAGTATTCACACATATTACATGCTTATATGATCTTGGATTGTCTTAGAGACCCCACACCAACTTCATTCTAAACCCTAGAAGAGGAGAAAATCAAAGAGAAACAAAGGAGAAAAACATAAAAGAGCCCAAAACACAATCATAGAGAGGAAGAACGAAGAACTTCAAGAAATCATGACGTCTCTCCAATATATTCAGGCTGCATCTCTTTATTTCATGGAGAACTAATCTCCTAGGCAAAGCTAAGGATGAACTCTTGTATTTTAATTTCTATATTTATGTTGTTGATTTTGTTTTAAGAACCTTTTAACATTAATATAATTGATGGTTGTTATTTTCTATTATCTTTTGATTCTTAAATCTAGAAATTATGTTTTGTCAAATCCTATATAGATCCAGTCATGCTTCTTCTATGTATGATTTACGAACTTAGTTGTGACTGGTAAATTCATTTTTGTATTGGTCTTCTGCTGCAGTATTACCTGAGTGTGTGCTGTTAACATAGAGAAAATAACCATTGATTAACTTAGAATTTGATAGGAGTATAATTGAATATTTTCCTTGTTGGTTTGAGATGTGAAACCTTCAATTGAGTAATAACATGAATCAATAACTGAATATAGGAGTTTTATACAGAGGGATTCTGATGCTTTGCCATAATTCTATACTAATAAAATCCTGTAAACTTTTCTATAGTTTTACTTTAATTATTAATTCATTCATTTTCTTTATTTAAGTTTACTATTAACGTTTTTGTTTGAGTAAATTATTTCCCGTAACCATCTCTCTGAGGAATCAGCACCCTAGCTATACTGCGATAACCACAAGTTTTTTTAGACGTAATCAAAATTTGGCATCGTTGCCGGGGAGACGGTTTTACAAGCAAAATGAGCATGTTTGCTTGGTCAACAACAAAGTGGTAATTTCGTTCCATATCTTTTTTATTTTATTTTATTTTATTACTTATTTTATTTATTATTTTAATTATTCTTTTTACTATTTATTTTAATTTTTAGTTTTTGTTCAGATTTTTTTTTCAATTAATTCTCTTTAATTTTTGTTTCTAGTCTTATATTTTTGTGTTTGTTTATTTTATTTCGAGTTTAGTTTTTAGTTTAGATTTTTATTGCTTATTTTATTTATTATTATTTTTTTGTTTTGTTTTGTTTCTCGTATTACTTGATTTTAATAGCATGCCTAGAAGTAAAGATAGATTTGGTAGATTTGTTAGGGCTGAAGAATGAGACTCCGACTTTGAACATATATTTGAAAATCTTTTTTCCACACCATCCACGTCTAGCGCACATAATATGAGTGAACACGAGAGACTACCCATGAGGACTCTTGAAGAGTACCTCCACCCCACTCGTACAACTACACCATCATGCATAATATTTCCTATTAATGCACCACATATAGACTTTAGGCCTGGAATGATATAGTATCTTACAATTTTTCACGGTTTAGAGAGCTAAAATCCTTATGTGCAATGACCGATATAATCACACGCGTATAACGCAAGCGCACGTATCATTCAAGTAGTATAAAAATATTGATCCCAAGAGAACTTAATTTCTACTGTTGCTATTAATTATTGATACTATTTATTTACAGGTATCTAATTATAGAGAGAAGTGAATGATTGCTTTTGGTTGGTTGAATTGGATTTGCTGAACAAACAAATAAATAAATAAAAAATAAAAGAAATATTAAGGAAAATAAATAAAAGACACAAATATCTAGGGTTGTGAATTGACACAATATTATTCTAATGATGAATTGATTTTCTTATATATATGTAATCATTCAGTGTGCTAACCTGGAACACGAAGATATGCAAAAGCCTTTATCGATAGTCAGCTATAAATACCCTAAATAACCCAATTAATCATATTCCTATATTAATCAAGTTACCTTAATTCATTAAGTTTAGGTTACAATTATGGCTACCCCCCCGCCCGACAGGTATATGTCTATCCTATAAGGAAATCTATTAAAGGGTTATTTATCCTCAAGGAAGATCGTGAGCTATTGAATCTAAGGCTGAAACATAAAATCCCTTTTTCCAAGTTCATTTTAAGTTTACCACATCAATCTTATTGGTGATCAAGCAACAAGAAGCATTAGGCTTAAGATTCAATAAAGAAACTAAAAAATTACCCAATATGTAATTAAATCAATTATTAAGTATGTGAATATTGTGTTTCATCACTTCCCTAGTGTTGGAGTTTGCTAAGGTCCCAAGGATCAATAAACAAGCATGATTTAAGTCGAATACAAGTCGAGGAAGTTGAGGAATACTTACATCGAGCGGTTGAGCAATGCGGCAACGAAAAAAACTCATTTTCTGCCCATATGGACTGCTCGGCAGTGAGCAGAATTTTTTCCTCTTATTTTTCAGTTTTGAGCCAAGTTCCAAGCTCCAAGCTTGCATGAAACGATTCCCGGCTCATGGGTGGACTTCCCTATCACATTCGTATGTCTCTCGGAGTGCTAGCTCTCTTGATTTTTGCCACAAAAATCCACACTATTGCTTCCCTCATTCACGGTTTTTACAGCGGAAAATAGTGAAGAAAATACCCTCCATGGGCGTGAAAAAAAGAGGAAATATGGAGGAGAGAGAGAGATAAAAGTGTTAAGTGAAATTGGTAATTGATTTCTAAAATCAAATACACAATTTTGGTTCCAAAAGTCAAAGCAATCAATGCCCACAAATGCCAACCACACACATCACTCAATCACATCAATCAAGTGTCAAGTCATATAACTCAAGTTGTCAAGTCACATCACTCAAAGTGAGAAGTGATTTGACACTTGAAGTGACTAGCGATTTGACGTTTGATGCGACTAATGATTTGACATTTGATTTGACTTGCGTGCCACACTCGAATTCGAAATGTGAATGCGCTCGCAAATAATCTCGGGCTCGGGTTTGCTAATTCCAAATTAACGAATTTTCCGTTGCTTCGTAATTAAATCTAATTTAATTAAATAATCATGCCTAGCATAATTACTATTCACGTCGCTAACGAATTAATTCTAAATTAATTCGTTCGCCCGAATTAAAATCTAATTTTAATTCCGCGTCGAAATCTAATTTCGTTTAATATATCAATATATTAATTTATCGATTAATTCCAAATTAATCGTTCTATCTCTTTAAATGATATTTTATCCTAGATAAAATATCTTTGTAATTAATCCCATATTAATTTTCTCTCTCTACTAATTAATCACAGATTAATTAACGTGCGAGTCATACGTCATCGGTGAATCTTCGGGAAGCGACCCATGAGATCCCCGGATATGTTGGCAGTAAATACGGTTGTCGGACTATCTGATCCCGTACTTACCAAGTACGACATTTTACCGATTTACAAGACAAGGTTGGCCTCTAGCAAAGCGGCATGCCTACCCAATTCTCCAGAAATATCCTTACAGGAATAAAGGATCTATATCAGGCGTAGTATACGTGGTATTGCGTATTTCGATCTAGTATCAGATGATCACATGCGAGGCCAGGGGCTAGTACAGTGTCTGCCCCGTACGAAGCATATATCGGATTACGAGCAACTAGTCTCTTTATTATCGGATAATCATGACCAAGTCATATTATCCCGACGGTTGCAACCTTTATAGAGAACCAGTTATGTATCCATGTGCGATCATCATCTCCACTATGACTGGAGTGATACTTCCGTCTTGACATCACACCCAATACACTACGATTCTTAATATACCCAGCAGAGGCGTACACAGAACCTGTTAAAGACCTGGATGACCAAAACCAAAGTATATTGATTGTCACAAGTATTAGCGGTGCAAGTCTCAGGTTAAGACCAAATACACCTACCCTGATTTCGGATTTCCATAGACACATAGTCATACTAGTAATGGAATTCCGAGGGGGTCTATCCAGAATGAAGCTATTTTCCGTACCATCGGTAAAACACGACTTTCTATTACACTTGCATGAGTATCCTATACCCAAATATATGAGAACTACGTCGTTATGCCCTCATAACACACACAAGTGTAATACTAGTTTTTTACGTATTTATCGATGTCCAATCTCGACAATACTCTGACTAGGGATATTTAATAATTTATCCTTCGTGGGTTGATACTGTCTCATATCATTCTCAATCCAGGAAAAAATAATAAGGACCTCTTATCATTTATATATCTTGGTGATCTAATCACAAATGATAAGAGAGCAATCTCCTTTTTCACATAGTTAATTTGTACAACAACACTATGATCTGTACAAATAGTGACGTTATGGGTCATAACTGTCCAACACCTATAATAAAAATAAAATGATGGGGGTTAGGGGATCCCCTTTACTAATTCTATTTTAGAAATATCCCTTATTATAATATAGAAAATATCAATGATATTACCAACCGACCATATAGGAGGTATCCTGATTAAGTCATATTTTCAATTAAGTTCAACCGACCATAAAGACGGTGTTATCATTCGTCCATAAACCAGCCATATAGGTAGTAATTATCTGTCACCTAAAGACCTTCCATATAGGCAGTGTCACATTATGTCAAATAAATAAAACCAGTCATTAAGGCTGTATAACCTTTAGTCCATATTATTAAATTATAATTAAGGAAGATTAATCTAAACTATAATAATAAAAGCTTTACCCTTCCCCCAGTGGAAATTTAACTACTAAACATAAAATAAAATAAAATAAAATAAACTATTACTATTATTGAAAAAGTACATAATTAAAATACTGAAATTAAATATAAACAAGATGCAATCCTTAATTCCTTACAAAAAAACTAAGGAAAGCATGAAAATTACAAATGAAATGGCTTGGTATTTATAAGAAAATCTAAAGGTTTCCATCAATTTCTCCACCAATTGCTCCACTAAACATGGCACCAAACATGGCATCAAACATGGCACCAAACATGCAGCATGTTTGGTGGAAGTTTGACAATTTTTATTATTTATTTATTTTTTATTTTATATTTTGAAAAAGAATATATTAATTACACATAATATACTGGATTATTCATCAATTTCGGTCTTGCAAACTTCTGAATTGGAAAATATTTTAAACTTCAATCTTTGTGTCTTCTTTAATTTGGAACTTGAATTAGCTCAATCAGATATCGGATGAAAAACTTATGGCCAAAATACCAAACTTGCGCAAAATTAGAATTTAGGATTGCACTTCGTGACGCGTATAATAAATTTCCATTTTCACCTTTTTTTCTTCGAATTCATCGTTTTAGCCCACAGTTGATTCGATTAAGTCTCAATACTTTATTTATCTGTAAAATACAGCAAAACGTTCATCAAACCTGAAAACTAAACAAAATATTAGGTAAAATGGGATGTAAATATTGATATATTTTCCGCTCATCATGCACATTAGGGAGTTTAAAGAGGTAATAACAACCTTCCATGACCGGTTTGGAACCACTGAGATAATTAGACTTAAGTTCTTCCCTTTTGCCCTTAAGGATAGAGTTATGGGCTGGTTGTATTGTTTAAGACCGTGATCAATAGGATCATGGGGCGAGAAAATCCAGACATTTTTTTACAAATACTTCCCACACCATAAGACTAATGCTTTGAAAAGACGAATCTCCACCTTCTTCCAGAGAGACAGTGAGACTCTTTATCAAAAGTGGGAGAGGTTAAGGAGTTGTTAGCTAGTTGCCCTCACCATGGATATGAGAGTTGGCACTTAGTAAGTTATTTCTATGATGGACTAACCCCTATGGAGCACCAATTCATTAAGGCAATGTGCAATGGTGAGTTCATCCGAAAGGACCCTGATGAAATGTTCGAGTACTTAGATGACCTAGCAAAGCAATCTCATACATTGACTGGACAAAATATCTTGGATAACACTGATAGGACACACAATTCTTCTAGTAAAAGCCTATATCACTTTAGAGAAGATAATAGTCTTAAGGCACACATTGAGCTATTAACTAGACAGATAAGAGCCCTACAAGCCAGAAATAGCAAGACCATATATTCAGTCACCCACATAGAATCCCAAGAGTGTTTGGTATATGGTCAGATGAGAGTGACATATGAAGAATAATGCCATGCATTAGGGACGTATCAAAAGCGTTACATGCCCTGTTCAGACACATATAATCCTAGTTGGAGGAACCATCCCAACCTTAGGTTGAAGCAGAAGTCTCATCAATCGAGTCAAAAAACACCACCACCTAGAGGTTATAGTGCTCATCAGTATCACACACCTACCGTTCCTATGAATTCTTTAGAGGATACTGTGCAAGCATTCATAGAAGCCCAGAAAGCAACTGTAGAGGCCCAGAAATCATTTGTAGAGACCTAAAGTAAAATCAACTAAAAGATTGAGTCATTGATAGCTCAAGTAACTGAAGATTATAAAGAGATTATGAGTCAAATATCTAAATTGACTAATGTCCTGAGTGTGCAAGAACAAAGAGAATTCCCATCTCAAACTAAACCAAATCCACAAAGGCAACACATGGCACAAGATGATCACGAGGTATCCAGTATAAGAGGTGTTAATTTCATAATCACTAGGAGCAGTAACGAGGTAGAAGTGCAGCACATGCCCAACACTGTAGGTGACCCTAAGGACAATAGTGCTAACACATCTTAGGAAGAACAAATGCCATATTTCCCAATTAGAGTACCATTTCCTCAAGCACTTAACATTTTCATGTTGAAAAATAATCATGGGGTGAGGATGAGTGTCATTATTCATACATGTTAAAAACAGTCCTGCCGGAAACATCGTCTCTACAACCTAAATCAAATCCTCCCGAATTGAAACTGGTCCCAAAGAATTGAAAAAAAAGGAAAATGAGAGTTAATGCTCAATTAAATATGATACCTGTGAGGTTAAAAATGAGATTGAGCCAATTTTTCCTTAAGAGGAGCCCAAGATTTCAACAATCTCCGGACCTATGAGGATCCATGGATAAACTGCCATAACTAGTCAAAAATCTTATCCCATGCCTTCATCAGTCCGCTAGGTGGAAACCACCATGACAACCTGAGTGGTTACGTTCGGCTGAAGTCGTTAAACTTAGCGCTAGCGGGGAGGCAACCCTTACATCTATATTTTATTTTTATTTATTTTATATATTCTATTTTATTTAGTTTCATATTATTGTGTGCTAACTAAATATTTATTTTCTGTTTGCATGAGTGTTTATGCAAGAGTTAGCACAACCTACACAGCCACACAACTACAGTCTCACCAGCAGGAACTTGATCAAATCTGCGCCTAGTAGTGTTATTCTTTAACCCTTTTTCTTTATATTTATCTTATATTGAGGACAATGCAAGTTTTAAGTGTGGGGTGTATGGATGCACATGATAATACTTATTATAAATATTTTATTCTATTTAAAAAATAATTATTTTGTTTTGTTTTTAGTCTTTGATAGTTAAGCATAAGTCCAATGATGATATTGTTTATTTTAGGATTAAATCTTAGAAATGATAAGTCTTTTAATGCACTTTTATTTGATACTTTGAGTAGTTTATCTACGTTAGACTCCTACGCATTTAATTATAGGTTCTTAGTAGTGAAAGCCTGAGTAGTTAGCAAGGTGACAGTTGAAGAAATTGCATGTCGATGAATGACTATTTGCTTAGATGTCTATCCTGACTTGTGTTATGATGTGTGGTATGATTAAAAATAAGAGAAAAAATCTCTAAAGAAAGAAAATAAACCACCTATAACCGATAAGCGTGAAGCTACCTATGGGTGAGTATTAGGACCACCGTGAGGAGAAATTCTACCTTAAAGGGTAGGTGTGTTGAGAAAAGAAAAAAAATTCAAAAAGAAAAGCAAAAAAAAAAAAAGAAACAAGAAAAGAAAAAGAAAAATCATACCATATTGAGCACAAAAAAGCAATTACATAGCTTAATTGAGATATCTAGGTTGGTTTGACCCATCGATCCCAATTTTTAAATGAAATCATTGAGTTGGCTTACTTATGAATCAAATTGTGAATAAACCTTTACACACACACACACTGTGAGTTTGGCTTAGATAATTTATTCAAGGTCTTGGATTTGAGTTACGTTGAGTACTTTGAAGGTTCTCTTGTTTTATTACTAGGAATTCTTTGAGGACAAAATTATGTGAAACTATTGGGATTATTTAATTTTTATTTTTTTCATAATTGTGTGTTTTGAATGACGTTTGTGGGTGTCACCGCTGTGTAAACCCTCACGAGACTATAACTTGTCCACTATGGACACCTAGGGTTAAGGTTTGTTGCATATGCTAAATGCAATCATGATCCTTATAAATATGGCTTAGATAGTTTTTATTTTATTTTAGTCGTGAATTACTAGAGACTAGCAATAAGCTGGTTGGGAGTTGTGATAAGTGCGCGAAAGTGTACTTAGAACACTGCTAACTCAGCTTTATTATCATATATTTTAATCTTAGTTAGATTCATTTTATGTTTTGTTAATAGGAAACAATGGATCAAGGAGAATGAAGCAGTTGAACATGAATGAAGCAGTTAGATTCATTCTGTGTACGCCGATACTAGGTATATTGAGAATCGTAGAGTATTGGGTGTGATGTCAAGACGGAAGTATCACTCCAGTCATAGTGGAGATGATTTCACGTAGGATACGGTATTAGTACTCTTAAGTGCTGCGCGGCCATCGGGATATTATGACTAGGTCATGTATATCCGATTATAGAGACTAGTTACCAGACATCCGACAAGTGCTTCGTACGGGGCAGACACAACTCCAGCCCCAGGCCTAGCACGTGACAGTCTGATACTGGATCGAAATACGTAATACTACGGTATACTACGCTTGGTATAGATCACTGTAGACAACAGAACTTGACGATGCATGCTGTTCTAGACTCAGGGCCTAGTTGAGAGTACGGAATAGTCCGCGGGGGACTAAACCGGAGAATAATGGAGTCGCCACCCGGTGTGAACGGGACAAAGATTAAGGCCGCACTCACCCCTCGCAAGGGAGACCTCAAACCGTTGGGTTCGGAATGGTCCCTTACTTATGTCATTGTGATGATATAATTTATGCAATAAATCGACCGCATCTACTCAATGATCATGTTCAAAGGTACCTAGATCTAACATGTTTTCGTCTAACTAACTCCTAATCTAAGTTCGCATGCTTGAAAATAAATCTTTAAACAATAAACACGCAATATCACACATTGAACAAATTAAGCCATCGAACCAATGCAAACAAATAATGACTAAAGCATAAATATAAACTAAACTAAACCGTCATGCATAAAACGAACATAATCATGCTTTAAAATTAAATAACGAAACTACGTTAAAACATGCTTAAAATAATAAATAAACAACCTAGAACTACATCATGCTCGAATACAAATTTGGATGAGACGAGATACGTGTATCTTAAGTGGTACGTGGTATTGTATCCCGAGTGCAGACCATACTACCGTCCATTCGGAATCGGCTATGGAATTTACGTCCGGGTTTCCATCCGATATACCACAAAAGGGAAACACATATCCCGCTCATCCAACAATCACATCATGCTTCAAACGACTCTCATGCGATAATATTCTAAAATAAATAAAAATAAAACAAAAGAAAATAAGTAAAAGGTACCCTCAGGTCTAACCTCTTTCGTCAATCTTTGGAAGTGCTTTCCAAGTCCGTTGGAAGGGCGAATGATCCGAAACTTTTCAAGATTGTTTGCTCACTGTTTTCCTTGCTGTTTTGATGCTCGGGCTGCTGTTTTACCTTCGTTTCACCGCCGTTTGGTCGCTGCGTTTCAGGTCACTGTTTTGGGCGTTTTTGGACTGTTTTGGGTGATTTTGGTGGTCTCGGGAGGTGCGTTTGTAAAGGTTTTTTGGGGAAACTTTTTGGGGATTTCTGGGATGGTTTTAAGATGGTTTTAGGAATGTTTTGGAGGCTAAAACCGCAACAGAATCAGACCAGAACAGAAGACTAAATTCGGCAGTTCACCAGTGCAGTGAAGCCGTTTTCAGGGGCTGTTTTGGCGCCGATTTGGAGCTGCTTTGGGGGGTGTTTTTGCGGAACTTAAGGGCTGAAATAAGGTTTATTTGAGGGTGTTTTAGGGCTGTGAATGGGGGCTGGAACTCGGCAATGGAGGGTTAAGTTTAGGGCTTGGGCGTGAAGGGTGTTGATGATGGAGGGAAGGGGCGGCAATGGAGGCTATTGGATTTTGAAGGTGCGGCAATGGAGGGTTCAGGGGGATGCTTGGGCATGTAATGGAGGCTTAAGAGAGTGCTTTGGGCGTGTGAGGGAGATATGTGAGCTAGGGTTGTGAATGGGGGTGAAGGCCTCTTTTTATAGGCAAAGGGGAAAGGCTTTCCTTTTTAGATTAGGAAGGAATCTCCTAATTGGTTTCTAATAAGGAATGCATCTCCTAATTAGGATTTGGGATTGGATTTGATTTGGTAATGATTTTATTTGATTTCTTTTATTTAGGTAAGGATTAAAGATTTTAACATGTGATTAATGTGCAATTTACCTAATAAAGGGCAATGGGCGTGAATTACATCTAATGGGCATGGGTTTGGTTTGACTTGGGTTGACTTGGTTTGACTTGGGTTGACTTGGGTTTTGGGCTTGGTTTGGATTAGGTATGTGGTCTAGGGGAGTTTTGGGCCTAAGGTGAGCTTAGAAACGGAGGTATAGCAAGCAACCGAAGCGAAACAACTCGGAGCAATCCATAAAAAATAGTGTTTTCCAACTTTACCCTTCCAACGTTCTTTTCCCGCGACTTTCATGACTAAGAGGGAGTTGTCTCCATAAGAGACTCCTCATCGGGTGTTATGCAAAAATGCAATGTCTACAGTCGCCCCCACTTTGATGGGACTCGTGCAGTGTGTGACAATGACAGTTCTATCAAAGTACGTGCAATGCATTTTTACTTACCTGGCTCGCCAGCTGCCACCTGACTCACCATGTTGTGTTGAGTTGATGTTGTTGAGGTGCTTCGACCTCTGGTCCATTCCCGAACCGCTGATGTGCTGTGGTGT